>JARQOC010000005.1:536112907-536402611 GCA_033576535.1 Allobates femoralis
GCCGATCAGCAGGAGAATTGGTCATCATTTCTGCCTCTCGCTGAGGTTACCTTTAACATTCGAGTTAATCAGTCCACGGGGACCTTGCAGTTTTTCTGTAATTATGCGTTTCATCTTCATTTTGGCGAGATCTCCAGGATGAGTTCTGGGTATCCTAGAGTAGATGTCACCATTCAAGAGCTGGGCAATGTCTAGAGCGAGGTTAAAAAGAACATTGGGGTGGCTCAGCATTGGCAGAAACAGAAGGCCGATAGGAAGCGCTCATCTGGGGTCACCTTCAAAGTGAGAGATAAGGTATGGCTATCCTCTAGGAATATTGGATTGAAGAAGCCGTTGCTGAAGTTGGGTCCTAGATTCATTGATCCGTATGAGATTCTGGAGGTGGTCAATCCAGTTGCCTTCCTATTAAAACTCCCTTAGTCTTTCTGTATTCCTAATGTGTTCCACAAGTTGTTGTTGAAGGAGTATATCCCCCTGCTCTCTCTGCCTTTCCCCCGCCTCCTCCAGTGTCTATTGAGGGAAGCTTCGAATATAAGGCACAAAGGATCAAGAGCGCCTTTTAACCTCCGACAGACCCTGACAAAAATGGCTTCCAAATGCAGGGTCATTTCACTTTGTGTCATTGGCCCATCTGCAAAACTCTGAACAACAATCCTCTGCTGACCGATCCCCCAACTGAAACCTATGTAGCTTGGACTTAGCAAGGGATACTCAGTCAGGATCATCATAAATGAGGCCCAGGGCCACAAAGAACTTGTCTACTGACTTAACAGACTGGGAGTCACTCTGAAGGGATAAAGCCCAGGACAACTTCTCCTGTCATCTTTAAAGAACTATATCTGGCACAAGGAAGATTAAGGAGTGAGTTTAAATAATGGGAGTGGCTGCAAGGTGCAGTAGCTGAGATTAGAGCTGTATGGAGTCTCAGCAGGATAAAAAGGGAAGTCTTAACTCCTTCAACACAAATGAAAATAAACCCACTCCCCTTATGTTAGTCACCAAGTGGATTCCAAAGTGGACCTGCGATCTGCTAATCACTGTAACCTTTCAATCCCAGATACCGCAAAGGCGTCAACCTACTGCAACAGACTCCTGACGAGAACATTCATAAGTATATTTAAGTTTTATTATTTGGGTGGAGATTTGCTTTAAATATTTTCTGGAAAGAGTTCAAGGTGGTTGACTTATGACATTTATAGCAATATAATTATCTATTCAACATCAGCACCAGCTCTTCGTGTAAGATGCCAATATGCTAAGGTTAGAAAACCTGTTTAGCAAGTATGATGCATATTAATGTTATTTCAAATTAAACTTTATTTACCTAGCATGTGCAGCAATAAAAAAGTTTAAGACTTTCTTATTATTACTATGTGGTTTCCCAGAGGAGGATTTTACCTAGGACTATAAAACTGATAGCCTAATCTTAGAATAGCCAATTAGCCATCACTATCAAAATGGTAGGTATTTAAATCTTAGCAAGTCCATGATCAGCTGACTGAAGGAAATGCTGTAATAACTCCCATTCATTGCTTAACATGTACAGCATTGTGGATTTTGTAGTGGTGGCTGTTATGGAGGGCAGGTGTGTAACTGGTGTGGGGGAAGTGAACCCACTGTGCCACAGGACCTGGGCTTACCCTGTGAGTAGGGGTATAACTAAGTGGCTACCTTGTCTTCACTAGAGCCTCTGGTGTTGAGGTTAGGCTTGAACAGCAGGTAATTGCCAGCTGCCACTTCTTGGCAGTCCCCGAATCTGCAGCAGCTGACCAGAGAGTCAGGGTGCAGGAGACGTGAGGTGGAACCCATACACGAGCAAAATAAAGACGGGACAAACTAAACAAGTACTGGTAAAGACGAGGACTAGATAGGAAAGGACAGTAACAACTAGAAGGTAAGTTAGGGAAAACCAGGTGGGACAAAACAAAGGCAAGATAGAAACATAAATGGACTGACCAGACAGACTGCAAATGTGGAACCCCTGCATCTGGCTGCTACAAAATGGTATTGCTATAACATTATGTAATGTCATGTCTAATGGAATTGGGGTTCTTCTGCTGGATGTCTGAAGCGAACACGCACTGCCTGATCTCTAACCAGGGAGTTGGCCACTGAAGGCCTGGGTTGAGCTGAGACTCAACCTCTGGTTCGAGAGAGGGGTTAGTTAGCGTGTTGGAGGACAGAGTAGGGTTGTGATTTGTGGTTCCATGTGAATTCAAACACTTTGAGATTTGATTCTCAATTCTTTAAATAAAAAGTTGGCCTACACCATTTCTTACAGGTGAAGAATCATTAATTGGGCTGATGTTGGCCTATGTGGCTGAGTGTATGACCCCATAATGCCCAGCAGCTATGACATCCCAGTTTATAAATCGGATTTTCATACCTCGTACAATAGTGGTCAGTATACCACTGGGTCATCGAAGATCAGTTGAGTACAGTCGGTGACACTATTTGCTTCACATCCGGTAACAGTAACGTCGGTACTGGGTGTACCGCCGAGAGGATTTTGCTTTACGGCCGTGAATGCCTTAAAGCAAAACTACACTGTAAGGACAGTCACCCAAAGGGTGTACCGACGTCACTATCACCGGATGTGACGCAAATAGCGTTACACCAGCTATTACGCCCCTAGAGCAGGGTGGGGAGGACTAGCATTACTAATCACGCCCACCGGGGCGTGATAATGAGCACCTAGGGAGGGCTTAGAGTCTCACAGGGGACGCCCTGTGATACTTATTCATGGACAAGAAGTCTCAGATTTCTAAGTGTATATTGTTGATTATTCCAATGTTACAGAACGCTTTTTTTTTATAGAAAAGGAGCACTAATACTGATATGTTAGGGTGCAGGTACAGGTATTAATAGGGTTGGGGGTGATTTGGAGGGGTCAGGTTCCCTTTAAGTCACCAACATGGTGTGTAAAGGTTGCCATTGCTGAATGAAATGTAGTTCAATTTTCATAATATAGGGTATCATCGGAAAAAGAAAAGTATAAGGGAGAAAGGAGTAGATGGGATACAAGGGGGATAGGTAAGAAAGAGGGGGGGAAGAGGGAGACAAAGGGAAAGAGAAGAGGGCTGGGAGAGAGGAATGTTGAGAAAAGAGAGGGGAGGGGGGTGGGCACCGTCAAACAGACCTATAGACACCCTTAATCACACTGCCACCCTACAAGGGTCGCAGCACAATCCCCGTATTACTTCATGAAATGGCTATAGCACTCCGTTTGCTGAAAATCCATCCAGCTCACCCATGTCGACTAAAACTTTGTATGATACTCTTGAAGGGAAGAAGTCAACTCCTCCATGTACATAAGGTCATTGACCCTAGTGGTCCATTGTGCAACAGTGGGTGATGTGGGTTGTTTCCAGAGAGCTGGGATACAAGATCTGACAGCCATGATCAAAAATTTGAGCAACGAGTTTACAGTAGAGTCGAAAAGGAGCCTTACTATAATGTAATAGCAGCAGGGCAGGCGTCAAAGGCACCTTAATGTCAGAGACATGGTCTATCACCTCCTCCACCACTTCCCAAAATGGTCTAAGCTTGTCACAATCCCCAAAAATGTGGACAAAAGTACCAGGTCCGTCTCCATATCTCCAGCAACCACCATCGGCCCCTGGGAAGATTGTCTGAATCGTCTCCGTAACTCTGTACCATCTGGATTGGAATTTAGAGCTTATGGAGGTGCTATGAGCGAGTGTGAAGATATTAGAAGCTTGCTCATCTGAAAAAGTGACTCCCAGGTCAGACTCCCACCACGCCAAAAAAGGTGGGGGCGGCTGGTCTAGGGGGTGGATTAGGATATAGTAAACCAAAGACAGAGTGTGACTAACAGTCCTTGAACCCACACAGAGAACCTCAAATTGCGTCTTAGGATATTGAAAGCAGGATTTTGGGGGCAATGAACTCAGGAAGTGTCTTAATTGCAGGCATCTCCACCAGCCCAATGGGGTCCGTTCCCTTCAGGATATCAAAATAGCTAGAGAAGGCCACTCATCTCCCCATCCCACCAGTTTCTCAACTCTATCCCTCCCTGCCACAATCCAGGCTGCAAAAGTTTTATCTAATCCGGGGATGGGGAAGTCAGGGTGGC
Source organism: Allobates femoralis (assembly GCA_033576535.1). Classification (NCBI taxonomy): domain Eukaryota; kingdom Metazoa; phylum Chordata; class Amphibia; order Anura; family Aromobatidae; genus Allobates; species Allobates femoralis. Next base: position 536,117,004 of record JARQOC010000005.1, read on the forward strand.
TTAGGATAGGCATAAGCGGGGAGCATGGTGAAATAATGGAAGGGCGTAGTTGTAATGTATTGCAACACCTAAGTGTGTCACCAATCGTAGGATGTGATAGTAGGTACAGGGGGAAGAAGGCGCGAAGGAATTGCCCAAGGCAATTTATCTAAGTGAACTGGGCAGAAGTCTTGTTCTATATTAACCCATGCTTGTGACATGCCGTTCCTGCACCAGTCTATCATTCTCGTTAGGTGAGTGGCCGTATGGTGCTTTTTAAAGTCAGGCAAGCCAATCCCTCCCCTTGTCTTTGGTCTAGTAAGAATAGCCGTACTCACTCTGGCTGATTTGCCAGCCCAAATAAAGTCATGTTGTATGAATGCTATTTTTTTTTAAAAAGTCAAGTGGCATCCTAATAGGTAGGGTCTGTAGGAGGTACAATACTCTGGGCAGGACATTCATCTTCATAATCTGGTGTGGTGCCCCACTGGTCAGGCGTCACAAGTGGGGTACTGCTCCCAAAGATAAGCGTGTGGTTATCCCTGTCGCAAGTAGAATGCAGAACACTGTGGAAGGATCTGATCCCAAAACACACCCACCGATACAACCGGGGGAGGTCCCAGAGTTAGTGTGGGAGTGGAAAGTGTGAGAGAAGCAAGGAGGAATACACGGGGAGTCTTCAGGAGTGTCTTCCCTGACGAAAGACGGAGCTTACCCGAGAGAGAAAGGGGGCTTCAAAAGAGGGCTAGAGAAAGATGTAGCCCAGACAGAAAGGTCCTGACTTGTACACCCGGAGTGCACGAGTCTGACAACGCGGCCTGGAGTGTTCACCCTACAACTGTACTTATCCGGCTCCAAAGAAGTTCTCAGGGTGTTTATACCCAGGGATGTAATACTGCCCAAGAAGCATATCACGAGAAGAGAGAGAAGGGACAGGACAAGGGTAGATCCAAGAAGGTACCACCAGAGACTTCCACAGATTTTGCATTCTGCTGCGACTACCCGGCCGTCCTGCTGGAGTACTGTGAACTGTATCACCATCTTGTTCAGTTTCCTCTTACAAGTAAAGTACCTGGAAGAGTGAAGTGCCTCTGTGTCTCTGTCCTGCTTCATTGACTTTTCTCAATGGTTTGCATCGTGCCGGTATCAGGTAACACTGTCCCGGAGGATTAGCTCTACCTGTAGGGAGCTGCTCCACCCTAGCTGCAATACCACCCTCCGGGGAACTGTGGCGGCGTTGCTGTCTAGTCACCAGGCACTACAGGTGGCGTCATGAGATAAAGACTTCAACCCCTTAATTGGCGGCTATCCCCTCCTCGGGTCTGAGCAGGCCACCAGTGAGATCCCCCACCGAAGCTGAGGGCCCAGACATCCGAGTTCCCATACCCTGGGGCGGTACACTGGCAGCGTCCAAACCAGAAATAGAGCGATTTAGTCCATCTCCCACAGTCCGACTCGATGGCCTTAAGAGGAGAGGGGAAGTTATATTGATAGAGTTTATTTAAATCAGTCAACAGGTATTGTCGGGCCTAAGTAAAACTAAAGGACGATCTCAGTGAATTCACCAGCAGGGAGGGCAGTTTGATATTGAGTGCCCCTGATTTAGCAAAGTTAATTTTGAAATTTGAAAGTTGAGAATAAGTTTGGAACTCTTTCAATCAAAGATGGCAAAGAGACATTGAGATTGGAGATAAAAAAAATAGCAAATCATCAGCGTACGATGCCACTTTCTGTGGGTGCGTCTTATAATCAGAATTTTAATTTTTTTTTCAAACTTACTGAGGAGGGGTTGCGGTGGTGGCACAGGGGTACAGGAGGCAGGTTTGCAGGGTTCATGGAGGATGGGTGCAAGGCTGTGGGACCGAACCTAGGGGGGTGTCGCAGCAGTGTGCTCTGGAGCTGCCATTTTCTGGGTTCCTGCAGGCTTTGGCAAGCTGCGACTCGGCCTCTACCATCCAGGACTTCTAGTAAATGGCCAAGGAATATGATCTATGCATGAGCAGCCTCTGTGGATATTTTATGGAAGTCCTGGATGATAGAGGCGAAGGCAAAGTTTACCAATACCTTCAGGAACATGGAAAATGGCAGCTGCCACCACACACACTGCAGCAACACACCCCCAGCTCTGGTCCCACAGTCTTGCCCCCACCCTCCGTGGACCCTGCAAACCTGCCTAGTGCACCTCTGCTCCACCACCGTAACCCCCCTCGGTGAGCCATTTAGGTTCAAAATGGGTGGCCATGTACAATGATGAGGGACATATATAACAGAATGGGGGGCAATATACTAGGATGAGGGACATATTAAGCAGGATGGGGGACCATGTACTAGGATGAGGGACATAGATAGCAGGATGGGGGGCCATGTACTAGGATGAGGGACATATATAGCAAGATAGGGGGCATGTACAATGATGAGGGACATCAATACCAGGATGGGGGGGGTAAGCATGTACAAGGATGGGGGACAAATATACTGACTGTAATAAAGATCCCATTTAACATTAAAAATTATTTTTTTTCTCTTTTCCTTCACCAAATTTGTGGTGCGTCTTATAAAGCGAAGCCTACAGTAAATAAAATTCAACTCCAAGAAAATAGAACCCAGGACAATATCTTTCAATTTCTTAATCAGTTTATTTTTAAGGGGAGTTTGTCATGTTCTATGTCCTATTTTCTTTTATATAGAAACTATGTTATTTTGTTTTAAAGTGAAATTAATTTTCCAATAAAAAATGTGAACATACGGTAAATACTACCGATACTAATTATAAAATAATAAATCATAATGGTAAATGTAATAATGCAAAATCCACTTATAATGTATTTTATATCTTCTCAACAATTAAAAAATGTTCATAATAGAGAAAATGTGTTATTGCTAATTCGTTCATACACAGTAAATAACCCCCATCATCAAGATGTTCACGTGATAAGAATGTGTTTTAAATGCAGCAGTGAGTGTTTAGTAGGCCATTAGATTCTGTGAGCATTGTAATATTGATCTCACCAGTCAGTACATGCTGTATAGCTCAGTCATTTAGGCAAATTAAGGTCAACTAATTAGTGGCCAGAATTACAATGTGACTGGATACAATGCTAACACGTACAAAATGTGACAGGTATTAAACAGCTGTTCCCACATTGGTTTGTTGTTATTTATTTTTATAATCACTTTTTTTTACTTTTTATTTACCGTGTATTTTTTTGTTGTGCGTTTTGTATTCTGCATCCTATTTATACCTTGTTTTTATTCAATTACTAAATCAATGTGTCTTTATTATATTAGATAAATAAAAACAAAAGATAACACCAAATACATTTAGGTTTCGTATCAGTCATGCATTGTATCTCACTTATTGTACAAACTTTCATTTTTGATGTCTCATTCTTGAATTAAACACTTTTAAAGAAATAACTAGTAAATAAAATGGCAATTACACATAAGTATGATGATGAAGACCACTGTGGAGAGATTGAAATACCTACAACTGAATCTCTGGAAGTACTGTTGCATAATGCATTGATAAATTAGCTTTGGGATTTATTGCAAACAAATTAATCATGGTCAAATCAGAATTGCTGCGAGAAGAAGTTTCGTTTAGTAAAATATCAATCTGGAGTGACCTTCTATTAATATCAATGCTAATTACATTGCCTAGGATATAAGACTAAGTTTATACCACTTTTGGCCAGACATACTGATCTTATACATATTTAAATGTAAATCTGGTAGCAGATTTTTGGTATGCAATATGAGAGGAGTATTAATGCTAGCGATGTATCACTGAGGGCCGCTTCACACTGCGGCGTGATCCGATCCGGTTCTGTCTGGGAGGCCCCTGACAGCTGCTGAACGGATCTGCACACAGGACTGGGAGGCTATTGTGTCCCGCTGCTGATAAATCAGCACCGCGGGCATAATAGCCCCCCAGTCCTGTGTGCAGATCCTGTCCGCAGCTGTCAGGGCCTCCCGGACAGAATCGGACCGGATCACGCCGCAGTGTGAAGCAGCCCTTACTGGTCTACATGCAGTAATTTTGATCAAATCACTGTTTTCTCTGCTGCAGATCTACCAGTTCTCTAAATGCCTTGACTAACTCTACCCAGGGCGGACATATTTTTGGTACAACCTGTGCAATGGAATAGGGGCCCAAGAGGTAATGGGGCACACTTTTACCTCCAAAGCAGTAGTATTCATGCATTATGAATAACTATTGATGGCAAAGGGCCCGTATATTGTTCTTGTGGTGCCCCACTGGTCAGTGCGCCACAGTAGCGGTACTACAACCATAACTGAGTGTGCGGTATTCCTGTCATTGGGGGAGTGTAAAGTCAACTTGAGGCTCTTATTCCAGCAACCCTACACTTAACTTAGGGGACCAATTGGCCACCCGTTACCAGGGTAACCGGTACCGGTGGGAGGAGTGTTAGGGTAGAAGGAGCGGGAAAAAACACACACAGACAGTCAGAGAGTGAGAAGAGGAGAAGCAGTCTAGTCTGAGGGATGAAGCAAGGAACAAGTCCTAGAGGGACACCACAGGGAAGGCACCCGAAAATGAGCGGCGACCCAGACCGAAGGAGGAGACCCAGTGCCGGATCTTACCACGGTCCATGGGGAATCATAGTCCACAACGGGGTACCGGCTCCGAGTCACAGTGCAGGCGAGTCTAACCCTGAGCCGTCAATAACGGTGAGTCACAGGTCTGCCAAGCAGCCCCGACCTCATCCAGAACATGCAGCCCCACCAGGAGCACTAGTAATTGAAGGAACACTCTGGGAGCCTCAAAGAGACTTTATTCTCCCCAGTGACTACCCGGGCAGCTACCCGCTAAAGACTGTGTAACTGTACCTGAACTGCTGAAGAACTGTACCCGTACAGAGTCAGCAAGCCTCCGGTGTCTTATTCTCTTACCTTAAGAAGCAGCTGTTGCCAGATCGACCACCTCAGCAGCAGCACTGCCCCGGGGATTCCGCTCCGCCTGCAGGGAGTGTTGTCAACTGGCTGCAATACCACCATCCCTGGTGGTCTGACAGCGGCGCTGGTGAGATTACCAGAAACTGCAGGTGGTGTCCCTAGACTTTTATTATTTTATCTCCCATTATTTAGCTGACCAGGGTTACGGGCCCGGGCACCAGCCACCAAGCACCAAGACAACACCCTCATATCAACGCCTGGGTACCGAATTCCCATAGACCCCTGGGCGGGTCACATATCTGCATAAGTACATCCTTACCTTTAAATATTACACAGTATATAATCAATAATATTGTTTACTCAAACTCATCAATTCTCCTTTATCTCAAAGCTCCCCTCTGAGACCTTATTCACAAATCCATCTTGCATGTACCTGTGATATTGGATTTTTTCACAGATACAGAATGTACCCATTATAAACTATTGTGCTCTTCACATGTCCATGTTTTTACACAGACCGTGTGTCCATGCAGAAAATACATAGATATGTGTATTTTTGTTTTTCGGCAGCATGGGTAACAAGGGCCAATACAAGTCTATGGGCCATGAAAACATGTACAACTTACGGAAGGCATTCTGTGTCATCCATGTGCTGTTCTTGTTTAACATTAAAAATGATAGCAGCTTTGTCATTTATTTATCAATAATAATTTTTATTTATATAGTGCCAACTTATTCTGCAGCGCTTTACAATTCAGAGGAATTTATTCATCTATCCTTCAAAAACACTGATGACACAGTAATGGTAAAAATGGACACACGGACCGTTCACTGATGACACACTGATTCCAAACACTGTTGACACTGGTAGCAATTTGTCATATTCAAGATTAAAAACAGACATATGAATGAGGTCTAGGTCAGATAATGCGATATAGCTGTTTGTGTCTCAAACTTGTAGAAATTTGTCAGGGGTCCTTCTGGGCTCTCCCAAATCATGGAAAAACAGGAGAAAACTGACTGATAGTCCAATGAATATATGAAAGAAAATTATATTTTATTGATTAATGCTAAAGAAAGTGTTAACATGTTAACATGGTCAAGGCAGTGCACTATTTGTTGCTTTTTGGCAGCAGAGAGATCCTTTTTCTTTCCCATGTTACTTGAAAACTGTGGCCTGCGTAATATTGTGGAACACACAGTTTTCCTTTATTGGGCTCACCTGCCAAACTAAGTATCACAGATATCTGAGATTGATTTCAGTGATCAAAAGAACCCTGAGACACAATACCATCAATGGGTTTCATTGAAAAAAAAACAAAAAAACAACCCTATGACACTTAAACACAATTTGCATAATAATTTGGAACACAGTTTATAATACAAAGAGGACCGAAAAAAATGAAAGGTACAGAAACAGTTCACATCATATCACTATGTGTGAAACTGACATAGCATAGATCCACAAATATGCTGTATATACAGTGATGGAAAAGTATATAATACTGATGAGACACAAACCTCTTGCACAGCATGTACTGTATATCAAGATGTGTCTTCCCAATTTATGCCTGCTACATCTATCAATGGGAAGTCTTCTCATCCGTAACAATCCTGTGTGGGGTCAATTATACTCTTTATAATCATTTATTTTGTATTAACCCCTTCACCACCCAGGAATTTTTCGTTTTTTGCTCCCCTGCTTCCAAGAGCCATAACCTTTTTTATTTTTCTGTCAATAAAAACACGAGGGCTTGTTTTTTGCGGGACGAGTTGTACTTTCAGACACAATCATTTATTTTACCATTTAGTGTACATAAAAGTGGGAAAAAAATTCCAAATGCGGTGAATTTGCAAAAAAGTGCAATAACACGTTGGTTTTTGGGGTTTTTTATTCGCCATGATTAGGGATGGGCGAGTCTACTCGCTAGGACTCGGGACTCGGCGATTCTGAAGGTACTCGCAGGACTCGTTACTCGGCGAATCTCCCAGCTTGGACTCGCACAGTGACGAGTCCAATGGAATTCAATGTCAATAAGCTTGACTCGTCACAGATACCCGCTGTCAGCAGCGAGTCTGAGCGAGTCTACGATTCCGAGTCCTACGAGTCTACGATTCCGAGTCCTGTATACTGTATTCGGGAGTCGGACTCTCGAATACAGAATCTGTTATGTTGCGAGTCAGCACAGCGTGCGTGTTAGGTCAGAAAACTTGTGAAGATAGCCAATCATAGTCAGTAATGGCATAGCAAAGTTGGTTGTGTCAGGACTATGATTGGCTGCTGTCCATCGTGATGCCTATGTCATCTATGACAGGCAAGGCAGTATATAAGGCTTGTCCCCGCCATTTTGGGCACATTCCTGAGACGATCTGACCTAGTATAGGGAGAGAGAGATATATGCTGGAGCAGATCAGGGATTGTCAGTGTAGGGAAGATTCCTTATATTAACCCAAAAAGCTCTTCTGAGAGCTAGGAGGAGGACGGAGTAGTGCTGTGTAGGCTGGCAGGCAAAGAGGGAAGGAAGGAGAAGCCTTAGAGTGCACACAGGACGGACCTCATAGCTTAGCTTACTCACTCAGCTTTGCTAACAGCTGCAGTCAGAGGCTTAGCTGAGGTGCTGTTTCCTTTTTGTTTTTGCACCAGATCGATTTTTGTTCCTAATAAGCCATAGAGCGTTATTTTTTCTGTGGCAGACCAGTGTGTTGCTGCTAGCACGTACTCCACCTTAGGGAGTGTAGTGTGCGGCTTCACTGCCAAGTGTGAGAGCGCACACTTACCCCGCCAGCAAGTGACGCATTCAGCTAACTCTAACCACATCTCGGTGGCTGTGCGCACTTCAAACCAATTTTTTTAGGGAGTGTAGTGTGCGGCTTCACTGCCAAGTGTGAGAGCGCACACTTACCCCGCCAGCAAGTGATGCATTCAGCTAACCTAACCACATCTCGGTGGCTGTGCGCACTTCAAACCAATTTTTTTAGGGAGTGTAGTGTGCGGCTTCACTGCCAAGTGTGAGAGCGCACACTTACCCCGCCAGCAAGTGACGCATTCAGCTAACCTAACCACATCTCGGTGGCTGTGCGCACTTCAAACCAATTTTTTTAGGGAGTGTAGTGTGCGGCTTCACTGCCAAGTGTGAGCGCGCACACTTACCCCGCCAGCAAGTGACGCATTCAGCTAACCTAACCACATCTCGGTGGCTGTGCGCACTTCAAACCAATTTTTTTAGGGAGTGTAGTGTGCGGCTTCACTGCCAATTGTGAGCGCGCACACTTACCCCGCCAGCAAGTGACGCATTCAGCTAACCTAACCACATCTCGGTGGCTGTGCGCACTTCAAACCAATTTTTTTAGGGAGTGTAGTGTGCGGCTTCACTGCCAAGTGTGAGCGCGCACACTTACCCCGCCAGCAAGTGACGCATTCAGCTAACCTAACCACATCTCGGTGGCTGTGCGCACTTCAAACCAATTTTTTTAGGGAGTGTAGTGTGCGGCTTCACTGCCAAGTGTGAGCGCGCACACTTACCCCGCCAGCAAGTGACGCATTCAGCTAACCTAACCACATCTCGGTGGCTGTGCGCACTTCAAACCAATTTTTTTAGGGAGTGTAGTGTGCGGCTTCACTGCCAAGTGTGAGCGCGCACACTTACCCCGCCAGCAAGTGACGCATTCAGCTAACCTAACCACATCTCGGTGGCTGTGCGCACTTCAAACCAATTTTTTTAGGGAGTGTAATGTGCGGCTTCACTGCCAAGTGTGAGCGCGCACACTTACCCCGCCAGCAAGTGACGCATTCAGCTAACCTAACCACATCTCGGTGGCTGTGCGCACTTCAAACCAATTTTTTTAGGGAGTGTAGTGTGCGGCTTCACTGCCAAGTGTGAGCGCGCACACTTACCCCGCCAGCAAGTGACGCATTCAGCTAACCTAACCACATCTCGGTGGCTGTGCGCACTTCAAACCAATTTTTTTAGGGAGTGTAGTGTGCGGCTTCACTGCCAAGTGTGAGCGCGCACACTTACCCCGCCAGCAAGTGACGCATTCAGCTAACCTAACCACATCTCGGTGGCTGTGCGCACTTCAAACCAATTTTTTTAGGGAGTGTAGTGTGCGGCTTCACTGCCAAGTGTGAGCGCGCACACTTACCCCGCCAGCAAGTGACGCATTCAGCTAACCTAACCACATCTCGGTGGCTGTGCGCACTTCAAACCAATTTTTTTAGGGAGTGTAGTGTGCGGCTTCACTGCCAAGTGTGAGCGCGCACACTTACCCCGCAGCAAGTGACGCATTCAGCTAACCTAACCACATCTCGGTGGCTGTGCGCACTTCAAACCAATTTTTTTAGGGAGTGTAGTGTGCGGCTTCACTGCCAAGTGTGAGCGCGCACACTTACCCCGCCAGCAAGTGACGCATTCAGCAAACCTAACCACATCTCGGTGGCTGTGCGCACTTGAAACTAATTTTTTTAGGGAGTTTAGTGTGCGGCTTCACTGCCAAGTGTGAGAGCGCACACTTACCCGCCAGCAAGTGACGCATTCAGCTAACCTAACCACATCTCGGTGGCTGTGCGCACTTCAAACCAATTTTTTTAGGGAGTGTAGTGTGCGGCTTCACTGCCAAGTGTGAGAGCGCACACTTACCCCGCCAGCAAGTGACGCATTCAGCTAACCTAACCACATCTCGGTGGCTGTGCGCACTTCAAACCAATTTTTTTAGGGAGTGTAGTGTGCGGCTTCACTGCCAAGTGTGAGCGCGCACACTTACCCCGCCAGCAAGTGACGCATTCAGCTAACCTAACCACATCTCGGTGGCTGTGCGCACTTCAAACCAATTTTTTTAGGGAGTGTAGTGTGCGGCTTCACTGCCAAGTGTGAGCGCGCACACTTACCCCGCCAGCAAGTGACGCATTCAGCTAACCTAACCACATCTCGGTGGCTGTGCGCACTTCAAACCAATTTTTTTAGGGAGTGTAGTGTGCGGCTTCACTGCCAAGTGTGAGCGCGCACACTTACCCCGCCAGCAAGTGACGCATTCAGCTAACCTAACCACATCTCGGTGGCTGTGCGCACTTCAAACCAATTTTTTTAGGGAGTGTAGTGTGCGGCTTCACTGCCAAGTGTGAGCGCGCACACTTACCCCGCCAGCAAGTGACGCATTCAGCTAACCTAACCACATCTCGGTGGCTGTGCGCACTTCAAACCAATTTTTTTAGGGAGTGTAGTGTGCGGCTTCACTGCCAAGTGTGAGCGCGCACACTTACCCCGCCAGCAAGTGACGCATTCAGCAAACCTAACCACATCTCGGTGGCTGTGCGCACTTGAAACTAATTTTTTTAGGGAGTGTAGTGTGCGGCTTCACTGCCAAGTGTGAGCGCGCACACTTACCCCGCCAGCAAGTGACGCATACAGCAACACCTAACTCCAACTCGGTGACTGTGCATTCGTCTACAATGTCTCAAAAAAAAACAATTACCAAAAAGGATGTTGCAAAGGGACAGGGACGAGCTCGTGGCCGCAGCAGTCTTGCCCAAGAAGGCACTGGTACAAGTACACAGCCTAGGATTGATAGAACGTCCTTTTTTCTACCTAGAAATCCCAGTACTCAAAGAAAACGTGTGTTGAGGCCGGATGAGCATGACAAGATAACATCTTGGATGGCTCAGACGCCCTCGACCACTGGTTCTTGCAGTACGCAATCATCCGTGGCAAGACATTCTAGTGTCGCTACAGACAATGCAGCGCCATCCAATCCTCAAAGTCGTCATATTGCCTCAACCCATCGGCAGCCAGAGGAAAATTTGGATATGGACCTTGGTCACTCGGATGACTTATTCGGTTCTTATCAAGGGGTTTCTTTGTCACTGCCTGACGAGATACTTGAAGTAGACGAAATGTCTACTCATGGCCAAAGTTTGGAAGTAGCGCGTCCTGAGGAAAGACACTTTCACGAAATGCAAACAGTATCTCAGGAGGTGGATGATGATGAGGATGATGAGACACACATCTCATCTGGCCAGCCTGCTCAGTCAGTTTATCCAGAATCCTTTGAACTGGAAGGGGTGGATGATGACACCACAGATCCTACCTGGATTGCTGAATTGCATAGCCAAGAGAGCAGCCAGGAGGACGAAAGTGGCTATGTACCACTGGCAAAATCACAAAGGCGTACTGTCTCCAGAACACAAACAGTGAGAACAGTTGCCCAAATAGCGTCAACTGTGGCACAAACTGTGCCAACTGTTGCACAAACTGCAAACACAGTTGCCCAAAATGTGTCCACAGTTGATGTTGAACAGAGTCATCCTCCTCTTCCTCCAATTAAAAATAAAGGACGAACAGCCAGTGTGTGGCAATTTTTTAAGGATAGCCCAACAGTACCAAATATGGTTATCTGTAAGATGTGCCAGGCAAGGCTTAGCAGAGGCACGGTAAAAGGAAACCAGAGCACCAGCAGTATGCGCAAGCATATGTCTCTTAAGCACCCAATTCAGTGGGCACCCTATCAGGGTTCAAAATCAGTGCCTTCTGATCCAAACACTTCCAGGCCACCTCAGATACATCCTTCACCAGCAAGTGTTCAGGCTTCAGCTCCTGCTCAAGCGTACTCCTCCCAAGGTGCTTTACAAGACAGACATGACAGTAGTCAATCCTCTTGTCAGTCTGGTCCAAACGTGCAGTTGTCTGTGCCACAGCTGTATGAAAGACAGCGGAAGTTCCAACCGACACACCCATATTCCCAAAAAGTGACAGCGAAAATAGCCAAGTTGTTAGCTGTGGAAATGCTGCCGTTTAGGCTTGTGGGTACAGAGTCTTTTCGGGAGTTGATGGCTGAGGCAGCACCACGATACTCTGTACCCAGCCGGTACTTTTTCTCACGTAGTGCCGTTCCCGCCTTACACCAGCACGTGGTTAACAACTTAAAACGTGCTTTAACAAATGCTGTCACCGCCAAAGTCCACCTAACAACGGACACGTGGACAAGTAGTTGTGGACAGGGCAGATACATTTCACTAACGGCTCACTGGATCAACCTGGTGGAGAGTGTCCCAACTTCTAAAACTGTACCATCTGACATACTTCCAACTCCACGAATAGCGGGCCCAACATCATTCCGGGTGTCTGCCTCCTCATATATGTCCAGTGCCCAATCTGCTTCTGCCACTTCCTTGTCCACTGCTGAGCCTCAAGCACCATCACGTCCGAGTTGGGAGCTTTGCAGTACTGCTTCTGCAAGGCGACAACAGGCTCTTCTGAAGCTTATCTGCCTAGGTGACACACGTCACACTGCAACAGAGTTGTGGAAAGGTCTCAAGCAACAGACCGATGAGTGGCTGGCCCCACTGGAACTACAACCAGGTCTAGTTGTGAGCGATAATGGTGCAAACCTTGTGGCGGCAATAAAGCACGGTAAACTTGTACATGTGCCTTGCATGGCTCATGTCCTGAACCTGGTAGTTCAGAAATTCCTCAAAATATACCCAGAGTTATCTGAGCTACTGGATAAGGTGAGGCGAATTTGCGCCCACTTTAGACATTCGTCCACAGCAGCTGCAAGTCTTTCTGCCCTTCAAATCCAATTTAACTTGCCGAAACACAGGCTAATTTGCGACATGCCTACGCGATGGAACTCCACCTTCCATATGCTGGCAAGGTTTAATGAGCAGCAGAAGGCAATAGCGGAATTTCAGCTGCAACATGCCCGTCAACCTGGAAGTCATACCACACACATCAGTACTTTCGAGTGGGTCTGGATCGCTGACCTTTGCGAGTTGCTGGATAACTTCGAATACTGTACCAAACTCGTCAGTGGGGATCAGTCGATTATAAGTCTCACCATCCCCATGCTCTGCCTGCTCCAAGAATCCCTATTGAATCTCAAAACAGATGCTTTGAGAGCACAGCGGATGGCTATGGAGCCAGAATTGAACATCGCTGATCCTAGCCACCCTAGCCAATATCAGCAGGCTACATTGGTTCAGGAAGATGGTGATGAGGGTGATGATGAAGAAGATTTATTTTTCTCTGGTACTGATGTGAACCCTGATGGGACTCCCAACCCTACGTTTATGTCGGTACAGCATGGGTGGGCTGAAGAGGAGGAGGCGGACACCGATTTAGAGGCCACGACGCGTAGTGATCTTCATTCTGTTGTAACCGAGGAGATGAGTCTTTGCAGCTTAGCACACATGGCTGAAGTAATGTGTCAATGTGTCTCCAAAGATCCACGCGTCATACACATCTATGACAGCGACCTCTACTGGTTGTCAATGTTTTTGGACCCACGGTACAAAGACAAATTTCAGTCGCTGCTGTCGCACTCATCCAGGGGCTTAACGATGGATCATGTAAAGAGGGTTCTTCTTGATATTTTGCTGGCAATATCACCGTCTGAATCCGCTATACATCGAAGAACCAGCTCTTTCCAACAGCAGCCTTTGGTTGGGACACAAACGCCATCAATGACAAGAAGAGGTGGGGGTAAGATGTCCGCCAACTGGGCGATGTTCAACAGACCTTCCAATCAAGAACGTAATTTGCCTACGGTGACCTTGAGTAGGAGTCAACAATTGTCCAACATGGTGCAGCAGTATCTCAGTGACAGTACCAGCTTCCTAACCGACCCTTCTGTACCCTTTAATTACTGGACACTTGGACTGAGCTGTCATTGTATGCCTTGGAGGTGCTGGCATGCCCAGCTGCTAGTGTGACATCAGAGCGTGTTTTCAGTGCCGCTGGGGGTATAGTCACTGATAGAAGGTCCCGCCTCACCACAGAAAATGCCGACAGGCTCACTCTAATTAAATTCAACAAGGATTGGATATCATCACAGTTCCTAAGCCCTCCTGACGACAGTACACAATCCTAGATTAACCTAATCATAATTTATATGATTGGGATATTGCGCTGTTAACAATATGCCCATTTTTGACAGGAATTAATGACAAGTCCCGTAGCTCTGTTGATTTCATTCGGCACCCAGTCCAAGCAATAATATGCTATGGGCCAAGCGCCCTGCTTTATGTAAAAAAATACTTTATTAAGCCCTTTGGGCTAATTTTTTGAGGCACCAAGCCTAGGACTGCATAGTTGGCCTTGCTTCTTCTATGCTCCTAGTCCAAGCAATATATTGCAATGGGCCAAGCGCCCTGCTTTATTTATAAATAGACTTTATTAAGCCCTTTGGGCTAATTTTTTAAGCCACAAAGGCTAACAAGCTTATCATGCTTTGGGAGACACCCTGGCTAACAAGCTTTTTATGGCCCTTAGGCCTACATTTATACCAAAAATGGGAAACAGCCCCTTGGGCTAATTTTTTGAGCCACACAGGCTAACAAGCTTATCATGCTTTGGGAGACACCCTGGCTAACAAGCTTTTTATGGCCCTTAGGCCTACATTTATACCAAAAATGGGAAACAGCCCCTTGGGCTAATTTTTTGAGCCACACAGGCTAACAAGCTTATCATGCTTTGGGAGACACCCTGGCTAACAAGCTTTTTATGGCCCTTAGGCCAACATTTATACCAAAAATGGGAAACAGCCCCTTGGGCTAATTTTTTGAGCCACACAGGCTAACAAGCTTATCATGCTTTGGGAGACACCCTGGCTAACAAGCTTTTTATGGCCCTTAGGCCTACATTTATACCAAAAATGGGATACAGCCCCTTGGGCTAATTTTTGGAGCCACCCAGGCTAACAAGCTTATCATGCTTTGGGAGACACCCTGGCTAACAAGCTTTTTATGGCCCTTAGGCCTACATTTATACCAAAAATGGGAAACAGCCCCTTGGGCTAATTTTTTGAGCCACACAGGCTAACAAGCTTATCATGCTTTGGGAGACACCCTGGCTAACAAGCTTTTTATGGCCCTTAGGCCTACATTTATACCAAAAATGGGAAACAGCCCCTTGGGCTAATTTTTTGAGCCACACAGGCTAACAAGCTTATCATGCTTTGGGAGACACCCTGGCTAACAAGCTTTTTATGGCCTTTAGGCCTACATTTATACCAAAAATGGGATACAGCCCCTTGGGCTAATTTTTGGAGCCACCCAGGCTAACAAGCTTATCATGCTTTGGGAGACACCCTGGCTAACAAGCTTTTTATGGCCCTTAGGCCTACATTTATACCAAAAATGGGAAACAGCCCCTTGGGCTAATTTTTTGAGCCACACAGGCTAACAAGCTTATCATGCTTTGGGAGACACCCTGGCTAACAAGCTTTTTATGGCCCTTAGGCCTACATTTATACCAAAAATGGGAAACAGCCCCTTGGGCTAATTTTTTGAGCCACACAGGCTAACAAGCTTATCATGCTTTGGGAGACACCCTGGCTAACAAGCTTTTTATGGCCCTTAGGCCTACATTTATACCAAAAATGGGATACAGCCCCTTGGGCTAATTTTTGGAGCCACCCAGGCTAACAAGCTTATCATGCTTTGGGAGACACCCTGGCTAACAAGCTTTTTATGGCCCTTAGGCCTACATTTATACCAAAAATGGGAAACAGCCCTTGGGCTAATTTTTTGAGCCACACAGGCTAACAAGCTTATCATGCTTTGGGAGACACCCTGGCTAACAAGCTTTTTATGGCCCTTAGGCCTACATTTATACCAAAAATGGGAAACAGCCCCTTGGGCTAATTTTTTGAGCCACACAGGCTAACAAGCTTATCATGCTTTGGGAGACACCCTGGCTAACAAGCTTTTTATGGCCCTTAGGCCTACATTTATACCAAAAATGGGAAACAGCCCCTTGGGCTAATTTTTTGAGCCACACAGGCTAACAAGCTTATCATGCTTTGGGAGACACCCTGGCTAACAAGCTTTTTATGGCCCTTAGGCCTACATTTATACCAAAAATGGGAAACAGCCCCTTGGGCTAATTTTTCCAGGCACCAATCCTATGCCTGCATCGTGGGCGTTGCTTGGACTATCATCCTGCTGGAGCCTGTTGAAGGGTCCCACTGTACGCTCCATACAAAACGCGTAGACGCGATGTGTAGCATGTAGACGTCCCAGCCTCTCACATGTGTGTCCATAGTCTTGTTGCCATAGCGAGGCATAAAGTAACCCCCCAAACACAGGCACTGTTTGTCAGCAACAGTTGTATGTGGAGTCATGATTTGACACTTAGTAACCAAGGTGACTTCATGCACCATGCGGGCCGTAAAGTACTTGCTAATGATGCTCTCTCCCCTGTCCCCCACGCCAAATGTCTCGGGGTAATCCTTGACTCCTCCCTCTCCTTCAAGCCCCACCTGTAGTCCCTAACCAAGTCCCTGTGACTCCAACTCAAAAATATTTAACCAATTCGGTCGTTCCTCAATCCTGACACTGCTGAAACACTCATAAATGCCCTCATCATCTCCCGCCTTGACTACTGCAACCTCCTTCGCATAGGTCTCCCTGCCAACTCTCTTGCAACTCTCCAATCTATACTAAACTCTGCTGCCCGACTAATCCATCTGTCCTCACGCTACTCCCCTGCCTACCCCCTCTGCCAAGCCGTTCACTGGCCCCTCCGGCCCACAGAGAGCTCACTTTAAAACACTGACCATGACATTCAAAACCTTACACAACCTATCCCCACCATACATCTCCGACATGATCTCCCGATACCATCCCTCACGCAACCTGCGTTCATCCCAAGAACTTGTCCTACAGTCCACCCTCATCTCCTCTTCCCACAACCGCATACAGGATTTCTCCCGGTCATCCGCCATGCTATGGAACTCCCTGCCCCACCTCATCAGTCAGTCGCCTACCCTCTGAACCTTAAAGATACTTATAAAGACTCACCTCTTCCGACAGGCCTACAACCTGCCATGAGACCCCGCTACACGCCCCACGACCGACACCTTCCCCACCCTATTGTATCCCCACCCACCCCTCGTAGAATGTGAGCCCACGCGTACAGGGTCCTCTACTATTGTACCTGTATGACCTTATTGTCTATGTTTATTGTACTTGTCCTTCTCTACCTTTTCCTCATGTAAAGCGTCATGGAACCTATGGGCGCTATATAAATAAATAATTATAATAATTATGATGACTTGAAGCCCAACCACAAAAAAAACTCCACATTCATTCCTTGAAAAAAGACAGACACAAAGCTGGTTTTTAAAACTGTGTTTAAAGAAAAAAAATGGCAGCACTGTTTGGACATTCCCAAAAATACTACCTTTTACAATTAAGGTAACAACAACAACAACAACAAATGGAGCCCTACAGGTCCTGGTAGGTGGGCTGTCCGTCCTGCAAAAGGTCAAGGGCCCCACGTATGGCCTGGCCGAACCCTTCAGGGTGGATCATCTGAACAGGTGTAGGGAACGGTGGTAGGTCCCTGTTAACTGGCCACTGGCAGTGAGGCAAAGCCCTGTGGGGTGGGACATGGCTGTCCCGTGTTGTGGGCCTGCCTAGCCTGTTAGAGTTTATTTTCCACCCATCCAAATATTGGAACACATCACCGGGGTCGTTATTTGGCTGACAGGCTTCCAGCACTATCTGTAATGCTGACCTTGCCCGCAGTAGCCTGTCAAATGGAATATTATCCAAGAATGGTATAATACTGCGGGCAAAGTCAGCATTACTCTGTTGCACACTTAAATGTGCTGACCCCGGGATCGGACCATAAGCTGGGCCTGCCGCTGGTGGCGTCGGTGGTGGTGCTGGCCCTGCCGCTGGTGGTGGCGGTGGTGGTGCTGGCCCTGCCGCTGGTGGTGGCGGTGGTGGTGCTGGCCCTGCCGCTGGTGGGGGCGGTGGTGGTGCGGACCCTGCCGCTGGTGGCGGTGGTGGTGGTGGTGGCGGGGACGGCGGTGGTGGTGTTGATGGGCCTGCCGCTGGTGGCGGCGGTGGTGGTGCTGGCCCGGCCGCTGGTGGCGGCGGTGGTGGTGCTGGCCCTGGCGCTGCTGGCGGCGATGCTGGTGGTGGTGGTGGCGGCGGCGACGGCGGTGGTGGTGGTGGCGCCGGCCGTGGTGGTGGTGGTTGGTTTTCTCCACGCCGCCTTCTGTTTGGCGGTGGAGGGTTAACAGCACGCCGCCCTCTGTAGTAAGCTTCTCTGTGGGTAAAGTAAAAAAAAATTTGGTGAATGCATTGCATTTGGAAACAAAAACATAGGTCAAACATTAAGTTGCACGCTTTTTAGACTCTGTGTATCTGTGTATTATTAATCAGATATTTGTTATTATTATGAAAGAATAACCAACTGTACATAACATAAAGGAATACGTGACTTTCTTTGCTAATTCCATACTAATACATAATTTTTCACCCCCTGATTAACACCCACCCCCCCCCCATCCCATCTAATCTAGACGATCAATAACACCAATGGTTCACATGAAAAAAAAAAGTCCCCCTGACTTCACTTTTAACTTGACATACTTAATTCACAAAACTTTTAGCTTATATCATCTATATAAAGCAGGGAAGGGGTTGAAAGGTATACAATATATATATATATAATCTATTTATATAATCGGGAGTTTGAAATTCCGGCACTGTAGCCGAATCCCAAACTCCTTAGCGTCACTGCGAGCGGAGACGCGTATGCGCCTTCGCGAGCCGCAGACGCTTAACTCACACAGCCGCTATAGCGTTTTCTCGAGCGGCCTCGCGCCCTCCGCTCACAGCAAGACCTGCGCCCCTCACAGCGCCCAATCCGCCCCGGCATGCTGGCATTTGTACTTCCCCCGTCTGTGCACCCACAGGTCTTAGCAGATCACTGATGCTGACAGCGGGGGGGGACAACACAGACAATCAAATCAGGAGGAGGTCAGTGTCAGGAGGAGATGACAGCCGCCCGCCGGGGCCTGTGACACTGCAGAGGTCACAGCGGGGCTGTGTGTGCGGACAACGGGGAGGCCGGGGGCTACGGACGTACCGGACACGTCCTCTGCTCCTGGAGATGTGCCGCGGTTCCGCGCTCGCAGCGTATCTGACGCAGGAGCCGCGCTCACCACGCCCACACCACGCCCTCTGCCAAACAACCCACACCTCTCACTAACCTCCTGCAGCTAACCACACCCCATGTTTACCTTTGCCATGATGTCATTTAGCTGCGGCCGCTATCTTTAATAAGGTCAGTAATGATGGCAGTAATCGGATCTCTGCTCCCTCTAGCACGCCCCAACACTGTAGCACCATCTATTAACCCTATTCTCATCACCTATATACTCTGCTACCCACTGAGCCGCCTGTATACTCTGCTACCCACAGACCCGCCTGTATACTCTGCTACCCACAGACCCGCCTGTATACTCTGCTACCCACAGAGCCGTCTTTATACTCTGCTACCTCAGACCCGCCTGTATACTCTGCTACCCACAGACCCGCCTGTATACTCTGCTACCTCAGACCCGCCTGTATACTCTGCTACCCACAGAGACGCCTGTATACTCTGCTACCTCAGACCCGCCTGTATACTCTGCTACCCACAGACCCGCCTGTATACTCTGCTACCCACAGAGCCGTCTTTATACTCTGCTACCTCAGACCCGCCTGTATACTCTGCTACCCACAGAGACGCCTGTATACTCTGCTACCTCAGACCCGCCTGTATACTCTGCTACCCACAGACCCGCCTGTATACTCTGCTACCCACAGAGCCGTCTTTATACTCTGCTACCTCAGACCCGCCTGTATACTCTGCTACCCACAGACCCGCCTGTATACTCTGCTACCTCAGACCCGCCTGTATACTCTGCTACCTCAGACCCGCCTGTATACTCTGCTACCCACAGACCCGCCTGTATACTCTGCTACCCACAGACCCGCCTGTATACTCTGCTACCCACAGAGCCACGTGTATACTCTGCTACCCACAGAGCCGAAATGGAACCTAATGTATATATTAATAAATAATACTAAATGTACACAACAGTGCTGCAGACACATACCTTGGCATACGGGCCACCGGGTGAAGGAAGGACAGCCGGTCATAAAAAGTGGTAGTGGTTGAGCAATGGAGCGGCTCCCGGTTGTCTCTCTGAGTACTGCCGGTACTGCTTCTTATGCTGGTCCCGACAGCTCCTCCACCGTTTTTTAAGATGGTCAACTGTGAAATGATTTGAAACCGGGTTTAGAGATGTGTAATATTTGAAACAACAAAAGTATGTGTACAAATCAACAATAACATTTTATTCATTTTGTGTGTGTAATGTGTATACAAGGCACAGTGACACGACAGTGTGGAACATCATCAACAGCATTACGGACATTGAGCTCACGTGGCCACAATCACAAATGAGGCAGGACACATGTCAACGCATAGAGAATGTAATAGTGCGGGCACCAGACTCTGGTCATTAGTGGTATTTATATACACCCAACCCCTTGGCCGAAAGAGCCAGGAGGATCAGACATTAAACTCATTGTACTGTTGTGACCCCATCCAAATATAGGCAACTATGCGGTGGAGCATGATAACACATTCAGGGTCCTGTATACCCTGCTATGGGGGCCCTGTATTCCCACTGCTGGGGGCCCTGTAAACCCACTGGGCCACTGTCTACCCACTGCTGGGGGCCCTGTATACCCACTGCTGGGGGGGCCTGTACACACACTGAGGGCCCTGTATACAGGGACTGACTGGCACCCTACAGTTTGGGTCGCAACCCTCCCTCACCGGCCCGACACAGGTGAGGACGGGGGGTGGGGGGGGGGGGTGATGACTGGCGGCCGCCTCACAGTCACCGCAGCTCCCGCATTCTCCTATGGCTCGCTCCCAGCCGCAGCCTCGCGCTCCTCACAGCCGCTCGCTAACAGTCGCAGCCGCACGCCACTCACAGACGCTCACTCCCGGACGCAGCCGCGTGCTGATGACGTCATCGCGCGCCCAGGAGCTTCCGTTTCCGCCTGCTGCTTCAGGGACATGCGGATTATTCATGCTCCTGCAGCCGCATGACCCGTGGCACCTGGGCCAGTCCGCCCCTGCCTGTATACCACAATATGGGGGGATGTATACCCATCTGGGGGCCTGTATACTCTGCAGGGGGAGGTGTATACTCTGCTGGGGGGCTGTCTACCAGTGATAGCCGCTGTATACCAGGATGGCGGTGAATATGTTTTCATAGTTTTTCGGGGCAAAAATAGGGGGGTCGGCTTATACACGGGTCGGCTTATACACGAGTATATATACAGTAAATGCAATATATAACGTGTGAACTCATTTAACTTACTTAGATTGCTCTGTTCCTCATGGTCACTCCGATGGAACGCAGGGAACATCTCTTGGGCGATCTCTCTCCAGGCTGTATTAATTTGGGTCGTATCCCCATAGTCAGGATCTGTAGGGAGCCATAGAAATGGACGAGCCTCCACAAGTGCAATAAGACGCAGTGTGTTCACCGTGCCACGTCCTGCTGCCATGATTGCACTGATGAATGGATTGCTCTGTGTGTGCGCCTGTCAGCGCGACTCGCTTCCTGTTTCCTTAAAGCATGGTGTGTGCTGGAGAATCGCTTCCCTCGCATCATCGGCTACAAGCCTCAAAATAAGAGAAAAACCAGCGAGTTTGGACTCGCACACTTTCAGAGACACATCAGCGAGTTGTAAATGTCATTATTCGCTATTACTCGGGTCCCTATTCATTAACATTGGACTCGCTGGACTCGCAACGAGTCCCGAGTCCTTGACTCGGACTCGTTGGGGTCTTGCGATTCCGAGTCTTTTCGGACTCGCCCATCTCTAGCCATGATCACTATATGGTAAAACTGATGTGACGAATTGATGCCTCAGGTCGGTATCAGTTCATAGATATCAAACATGTATACTTTTACTGTTACCTAAGTAGTGAAAAAACATTTCAGAAGTTTGAAAAAAAAAAAAAAAAGAATCACACTTTTTGCGCCATGTTCTGCGACCCGTAGCGTTCACATTTTTCGAGATCTGGGGCTGTGTGATGGCTTATTTTTGTGGCTTGAGCTGATGTTTCTAATGATCCCAATTTAGGGTGGATACGCAGTTCTAATCGTCTGTTATTGCATTTTATAACAATGTTGCGGCAACCAAAAAAACTTTATTTTGGCGTTTGGACCTATTTTTCCATTACTGAGTTTATGGCTCTCATTACTTGATTTTATATATTGATAGATTGGGCATTTGTGAACTCGGCGATACCAAATATGTGTATTTTTTCTTTTTTAATACTTTTATTTTTAATGGGGGAAAAGGGGGTGATTTGAACTTTTAGTTTTTTTTCACATACTTATGAAAACTTTATTTTACAATTCATTCTCTGTTTTACACAGCCCCATAGGGCACCACATTGCTGCACAATCTGATCACTTGTGACAGGTCCCGATGAGCTGCAGCACATCGGCACCTGTCACAAATGCGTACTGTGAGTGGTTGGCAGCGCTTGCCAACCACTCACAGGAAGCTATCTGTGACAGCTTCCGGGGTCAAGCCAGGACCCTGGGTTGTCGCGTGACACTGGAGATCCCACGATCTTATCGCGGAATCTCTAATGCAGGCGGGGAACAGCGTGTTCCCCACCGCAGCGGTTTTGGATCCCGCTCTCAGTGATTTGCAGATAAAAAAGTATATTTATTAAGCATAAGCAAACAATGTATGCAAACATCAAGCGATCAGGCATTTAAAAAGGGGGATAAAGCCCAGGAGCACATCAGCCATCCTTGCTATTTTTTAGTATATTCTGGATCATTCACCTGGAACCCGCATCGCTCCCAGAAAATTTTCACCATCTTTATTGAAACTATGATGGAGATTCCTGTTTCATCTCTGCTTTTTTCATAATAATGTGCATTGAAGGTTTAATAATAATCACAGATGTGGATTCTTTACTATAAGAGCAGTGAGACTATGGAACTCTCTGCCACATGATGTTGTAATGAGTGAGTCACAACTAAAATTTAAGAAGGGCCTGGATGCCTTTCTTGAAAAATATAATATTACTGGTTATACATACTAGATTCTTTGATAGGGCGTTGATCCAGGGAACTAGTCTGATTGCCGTATCTGGAGTCAGGAAGGAATTTGTTCCCCCAATGTGGAGCTTAGTGTTGCCACATGTTTTTTTTGCCTTCCTCTGGATCAACATGTTAGGCTATGGGTTGAACTAGATGGACTTAAAGGCCGCTTCACATGCTAGGATATCATTAACGATATCCTTGAAACGTCACGGATTTGTGACCGTTCCAACGATATCGTTAGTACGTCCTTGCGTACGAACGATGTAGGATGAAAAAATTGTTGGAACGGTCAACACAAAAATGAGATCCTGACCTCAAATCTATCGTTCGTTGTCCAATTAAGGAACTGTGAAGAAGCCACATTATTCAGTGTATCACCTTTTTGAACGATCTCATTCAAAATTCTCCTATTCCTTATGCTTTAAAAGATCGTTCAGTGCTTGTTCTCCTATTTCACTGGTGCTTTGCCAAATGGGATATCGTTAACGATATCCTTGTGTGTGACAACGCACTAACGATGTTGGAACGATCACTGTCACGTGATCGTTCTAAGGACATCGTTAACGATATCCTAGTGTGTGAAGTGGCCTTTAGGCCCAGTTACACACACAGATAACTGTGCAGAGATTGTTCGCAGATCTCTGGTTGCAATGAAATCATGGACACATTGTTCCATTTTGTGGCCGTGTACAAATTGAACAATGTGTCCATCATTTCACTGCAACCAGAGGTCTGCAAACAATCTCTGCACAATTATCTGTGTGTGTAACTGGGCCTTTAGAGAGTATGCATGCACTTTCACTGTAGCTCCATCCATTTTCCAATTAAAGGTACCGTCACACCTTTCAACATAGTTTCCGACGTCGTTCAAAAGTGACATCAGGAACGATGTTGAAACAACATCGTCATTGCATGTAAACGCACGATTCAACAATGATAGTTGTTCAAGTCGGAGTTGACAGATTTTCCTGCATGCAGGAAAACCTGTCAACTTCAACTTAAGCAACCTGCTGCATCGTTCGTGTGTGACACCGCAATAGCGATGTCACGGCCAATCCAGCCTATTCGCTGCATTGCAGCCGATCGCTCGCTGGGTTGATCCCAGCCCAGCAAGTGATCACGGTGCCAACATCTCAGCGCCGTCACTGGCAACATCTTGCCGTGTGACAGCTAGGCTGCGATGTTGGAAGCGAGCGCGCACCCACGGCATCGCATCCAACATCGCAGCCGATGTTGGAAGGTGTGATGGTACCTTAACTCTGACCAGCTTCCCTTTCCCTGCTGAAGAAAATCCTCCTCACAGCAGGAAGCTGCTACCACCATGTTTGAGAGTGGGGATGGTGTTTTCAGGGTCATGTGCAGTGGTAGGTTTCTGCCACACATAGCACCACAAGCAGCAAATTGGACTTCTTATGATTTTCTTTTTGCCACTCTTCCATAAAGACCAAATTTGTGGAGTATACGACTAATAGTTGTCCTGTAGACAGATTCCCCCACCCAAGCGGTGGATCCCTGCAGCTCTTTCAGAGTGACCATGGGCCTCTTGGCTGCTCCTCTAATTACTGCTCTCTTTGCTTGTGATGTCAGTTTAGTTGGAAAGCCTTGTATTGGTAGGTGTGCAGTTGTGCCATACCCCTTTCATTTTTGGGTGATGAAGTGAGAAGTACTCCATCAGATGTTCAGCGATTGGGCTATTTTTTTATCATCCCACCCTGTTTTACTCTGCTCCACAACTTTCTCCCTGACCTGTCTGGTTGTTCCTTGGTTTTTATGATTCTGTTTGATTTATAATGTTCTCAAACAAACCTCTGAGATCTTCACAGAACAGCTGTAGTTATACTGAGAATACATTAGGCTGCTTTCACACTGGCAAATTTTCAAATCTGTGTGGTTCCATGAAATTCATGTATAGACTTGGGCAGACATGGATCTGTGCAAATGGATGCCAACGGATTTTCATGGAACTTTATTTAATGGATCCATCATCAGTCACCAGATATAAGGGTGAGAGGAGCTGTACCTTGCTTCTGAGCATTCTCAGTACAGCAAAACAGATCTGTTTAACGGAACTGTTGTTTTCACTGATCCGTAAGGATCCATGCTCCATAGAGCTCCCTGTTAATTCATACAAACACCACGGATCGTGTCTGTCCGTTGGTGTCTGAGATTTTCGAGGAAGCCAGAAAAGGAAGTTTCCGTTTCTGGGTACATGAAAAATGTGGACACCAACGGATCCGTGACAAAACGGAGACACACGGATGGCAACTTTAGGACCAATCTGTGCTCATAGGCTGGCTTCACACTGCAGTTTTTTCACTGATTAGTGTCCATCCAGTTTGTGTGCCAAAACCAGGAGTGTCTCCAAAACTCAGAACAGGTGTCAATCTTTCAATTATAGTTTTTCTCTGCAAGTTCCTCTCCTTGTTCCTCTTCTGGTTTTGGCACACAAACACTGATGGACACTGATCAGTGAAAAAACTGCAGTGTGAAGCCAGCCATAGGATAACATGGGGGGTCATTACGGATACATGGCCATCCGTTTCAAAACAGATGGACACGGCCATGGCCAGTGTGAAAGCAGCCTTACACACAGGTGGAATCAATTTACTAATTATATGACTTCTGATAGTAATTGGTCACTAAGGATTTTATTTAGGGTATCAGACTACAGGGGGCTGCATACAAAAGCACGACACAATTTTCAGATTTATATTTTTAAAATATTGAGAAAATTGTGTATCATATCATTTTTCCTTTACAAGTACTTGCTTCTTTTTGTTGATATATCGCATAAAATCTTGATAAAATACATTTACGTTTGTGGGTATAACGTGAAAAAATGTGGAAAAGTTCATGGCATATGAGTACTTTTATAAACCACTGTATATCCTATTGTTAAGAAAAAACTGTATCTGTCCAATAAAATAATGGAGAAATCAAATAGTGGTTAGAATCAATATTTCATGTAGAGTCTAAAAGCCACACTTTGAACTTGGTTCTCAGGGCTAGGCAGGTTGTATGATTGCTTGATCTGTAACACAGACAAATTAACCTAGGGTTCGGACACACTGACGTGAAACTCAGACGACTGCAATGCGAGTAAAAATCGCATTTCAGTTGGACCAATGTTATTCAATGTCCTAGAACAAATTTCCAAGTGTCAGACGTTTTTTTCTCATCCGATTCTCAGATGACGAGTCAGTCGCAACATGCTGCAGCAGCATGCGAGTGTCGGACGAGACTAGCCAATGCAAGTCTATGGGTCTGACAAAAATCATGGACCACACTTGGACTGCACACGGACCATCTGAGTTTGATGCGAGTTTTAATTGACATATTATCATTCTGTAGCTCAGACAACTGTTAAAAATGTTCCTGTAAATGATTATACAGTAAATAGCTGCCGAGAAAAAAAACAGATTGCACTCAGATGTGATCTGAGAAAAATGTAGGACAGTTGCATGAGAGTTGGATGCAAAATGGACCAAAACTAGGACGAGTCGTATGACTCTCGGATCCGTCAATCGGATCGTTTTTGCTCTCGTCAGTGTGTTTCCAGCCTTAACCACATAGTCTAAAAGATGCAGTGTAGTTACACATTTTTGAGATAATAATTTTCCATTTTTCTGCAGTTATCTATAAACCTCAACATTAGAGATGAGTGAATCTTTTGAAATTTCAATTAGTTGAGTCATTCAGAATTTTTTTTTTTATTTGATTTAGTTCGAGTGAATTTAATTGTTAGAAAGCTTCTAATTGCTGATAAAATATACGAGAGACAGAGCCTCGCTGACCATTAGAGCTTGCACTCTATAGAAGACAGCGACTTAGTGACTCTGGACATGAAAAATAATTCTATGGTACAAACTGTGCTCCACTGGGAACTTCAGATCTGTGATGGCCCAATACTGACTACCATGGTACAAACTATGATAATCTGCTAGATATCATAACTGCATAGCATTAAAGCAGGGGTGGGGAACTCCAGGCCTCAAGGGTCGTCTACAGGTCATGTTTTCAGCATTTCCTCAGCATTGCAGTGGGGTAGGAATCATCCCCAGTGAAGGTGATTATATTATCACCTGTCCTGTACTAAGGAAATCCTGAAAACATGACTTGTTGGCATGTCTTGAGATCTGGAGTTCCCCACTCCTGTGTTTAAGGGAGGCTTATGCAGCAATGCAAAATGACGTATGCCTGCCCACTGGTAGTTCAACAGTTTGGGAATTAATGTCAATGATGATATTAACGTGTGGTCTTATTTTTACGAAGTATCTTCTTTTATGAAGAATGGAGAAGGTGAAGAAATTAAGGATTTTTTTTATTTTCTCCCTGACAAGAAAAATTGATGACACTTTACACTGCACTCTGATCAAACTTTAATCAGAGTCTGATCAGAGTAATCAGTCCGTTTATCTTGTACATTGAAAAATTAGACTTGTGAATAACGCCTTACATTTTTCAAGCACATGTAGTCTTATAACAGATGACACCTTTTTATGATAAGACAAAGGGCCACAAAAACTGTGAATCAAAGGCATAAGTGCAACATGTAGGATACCAAATAACACTGCTCTATAGGCGACATCACAAATAATTTGTTTTCAATAAGAGCGTTGCATCCCACATTGTGGTGGAAGGCGGGTCGACCCTTTATAAAAAAGGGTTATGGTGTTACGCTCCTTTAAGAGTTTGGATACAATTGCCCTAGTGCTTACTCTCATGGATGGCGGAAAGTATGCAGCAACAAACAGATGGCAGTCTCCAACATTTTATTCCCCACAGAGGCATCTAGATTGATGTAGAACAGTCTCACAGGCAGGAAATATTACAATGATTTCAGTAGTCTTACATGAAGCAACAGGTTTTTTAAACATAAGTAAATAGTTGATATAAAAAACACTATCAACACCTCTCTTTCTCTGTAACAGACTCTTTTACGACAATCTGCTGGCACACTTCAACAGCACTTCCATATTCTGCAACAGTCTATGTGCCCGATTCATGATTTGGAAAGAAAGACAACTTAAAAAAATGGTGCAACTCCTAAATCCACCAATTAAGAGCAAATAAATCGGGAAGACTGGAGAAACAACAGTGGTGTATCGGGGGTGTATGTGTCTCCCACAATCAAGAGTTCTCCTCACAGTCACTTCTAACAATGTCTTGAAGTAGTTCTTGCCTGGCAATTTGTGAACTTTTGTGGCATTGTCACTCAGTTCCCATGTTACTGTCCTTTACACACAGACACTAATCTTCAGCTGGCTCTACAGTGGCAATCCTATTCAACCTCTTCTGTGGCATATCCTTACCCTTGTAAAGGCTAATATTCACTCTGTCAGCAAGTGCATTTTCAGAAAGAAAAAGAAAAGGGCGCATGTGTAGACACACAGGGCTATTTGTATAAATAAAAAGTGCCAGTGCACTCACCTATAAAGGTTGTGTACTTCTACACAACCAAGATTAAACGTGTGGGTGATGGGGCTTGGGTCGCCTCTTTCTATTAGTGCTGCCGTCCTGCCGGTGTTTGCGTTCACAACTCCGTGCTCCGCGAATTTCACGTAATCCTACCGGACCGGATACCGCGTCACCGCAGGTCCTCAGTATGTTTATCCCGGTAATTAGGTAACCACAGGTCCTCAACACTCCAGATATGCCAGGCTGCTCCTGCTGCTTTGGCTCCGTAGTAGGAGAACTCACATAAAAACAATAGTACAGCGGTCTCAACGCGTTTCGTTGGTCTAAGCCATCTTCATCAGGTGGGGTCCCCACCTGATGAAGACGGCTTAGACCGTCGAAACGCGTTGTGGCAGTGGTATTGGAGGAAGAATAAAGGTCGGTTCTTATCCACTAATTTGTCCAGGATTCCTTTGGCGCTCCCTGAGACCGCTGTACTATTGTTTTTAAGCAAGTGCATTTTAACTCACAAGAATAAGCATGTTTGCTCCCCTCTATTATGGCAATCTTTAGTCTTTCCAAAAGTAATACTCCCATACAGGTAGGTGTGTCTGCCATCCTGAGACAGACTACACTAACAGTACTGTAAGCTTTAGCTTCAAGCTTTCCTATCGATTTCAGTACACTTGAGGCATTGAAATATGAATAATGAGTGCTGCTCACTCCCACTAGCTAGCGCTTATGTAGGCACTCCTTATTGGGCTGCACAGCTTCTCCTTCTATGTGTCAGTTTGTCTGCATGGGTCTGACTTCTATTAGGGAGAAATAGAACCCTTGTCACACCGTGTTTGGCTCATAACTCGCTGAGTGTCATGGAAGCCATTGGCGCTGTTCACACTACTGACTCTGACACTCCACACTGTGGTTTTTCTGGTGCTTTGAAGTTACACAGGCAGGCTTGGGCGTCAACCAGCTGTGTTTTCATTAGTGATCGGGCTAGCATGAGTTAATCACTGCTTTCAGGCTCCTGGGATCCTTTTTTGGGAAACCTATCACAGTCACTCCCAGCCTTTTAAAGATGGAGGAACCCTTTTCATATGCTGCATATAAGTTATGCAATACCGGTCCATGTGCTGCGGTGATCCTGCTGTTGGTAATTTATTGGAGTGCTGCTTGGGGTTCTGTAAAAATCCTCTTGTCATGTGGTTTTCTTCACTGCTCTTTATTTCCTCCTGTGCACATATTGTCTTATACATCTGTATTGCTGTGAGTATCTTTGGTTTCTGCATTGCTCTATTTGTACGGGGTTCTACCACTCCTGTCTCGGCCCCTCTTGGGTGGAGGAGAGGGGGTATAAGACCAGGGTTGGCCACAAGCAGGGCAAGGGTGGCAGCTCAGACATCATCACCATCAGAAGTAACTGTAGGATAAGGTATATCAGGTAGACTCTGACAGAGTCTAGGCGACCCAGTCACTCTATTATTCCTTACTACCACATGACAACCCTTTTATGCTATCTGTATGCTCCCAGAGGTAAAGGTATACATGCTAAAGCTAACCCTACACTGTCCCATTTTACTACCAAACTCAGGGTATTAACTAATTAAAGCACCACTACTGTGTTTTTTTTCACAGCTGTAGTAGAGCCCCCTGCTCTATGTTTTATACTCTCTTTCTGGCAATTTCATACTTTACCAATGCCACTCAGGTCCCACAATGCCATTCAGCTTCTGACTGTGTAGAATTCAGAAGTTATGTCACAAGCTCCCAATGCAGGTATATGAGAGCAAGAATGAGGCCAAAATGAGGTTCCCATAGAGATGTATTCAAAAGTGATCTCCGCCCTGTACCATAAAACACTGTAGCTGCCTGCTGGTCACAAACCCCCGCATACTGACCAGAGCAACTTTGGGAAAGGTTGAATGTTGTAGAAGATGATAGGGCTCAGGGGATTTACATTTAAAGCAACACTACATTGGTGTAATAAAAAAAGAATGCTGTAGTGATGCTTTAAAGGACAGTGTGCAACCCCCCACTCCTATTCCTTTGGATGCAAATTTCTCCACTTAGTTTTCATTTCTCCTTTAATAGAAAGCAAATATTTTTCAACCTTAAGGTTCTTAAATATTTTAGCTGATTCCTCTTTTTCTACTCCCTTCATCCCTCCACCTACTGTACTTTTCCTGTATCATTACAACCTTTTATCTATGCCAAGTGTAAAGCTATACTGACTAACATTGGTTCCATATTTAGAACTTTGCAAACTAACATGGATGTGAATACAGTTGTTTTTTTGTTAATGAGGTTTTTAGATACAAACAGGAGTCAATGACAAAAAGTGTAATATTATTTTGCAACAATTAGCACTATGTTTCTGCATTTTCACTGCATTACATACAATATAGTATTTTTCCCAATAAAGTCCTTCGCAGACATGATCAACAACTGAATTGCTGCCACTGTGGCAAAACTCGGCTATAGAAAAGGTTGAAGAGAATTTGAATTATAGTGCTCTATTGTCTTCTGACAGGTCAGTAATAAAGGATCCTCAAGATAAATCTGAGCTAGCAAACAAGAAATCACATTGTGAGCTGGAAGAGGTTCAAAATTTCCCCGGAACCTCCACATTCTCAATATAGCAATATCTGTTTACTTCATAGTTGGATTAACAGTTCATAAAAAACAGGGGACAAGTCTCTCAATCAGACACGGACACTAGGAAAATACTGTCGATCTTGACCTGCAATATAATAGACACGGCATGTTTCTTTTTATAGACAAGGAACACAAAAACCAAAGTGGAATATATTTCATATAGAAAGGCAGCTATGTGATCAGAATGACAGAAGTATGTTTTAATCCTTCTGTTCTGCTCCATTGTCTTGTAATTTACAGGGCAATGTGTTGCAGACAATCCCTGTATTGACGGGACCTGCAGGAACACTTCACATTCTACAGAACATACTCATTCTTTAGGCCTCTTGACTCTCTTTAGATTTGCAGGATCCTCGTCTAACATTGTATAATACACCAGAATCTCAATACGATAAAGAAAAGTACTCAACATTTCACATAGGCTAAGACATCAAAGGAACAGAAGCTAATAAATAACTACCTACTTCACTTATAGGTTTCATAAAACAATATCTGTAGCGAAAATATAATTAGACTGGAACAATCAGGAGGGTAACATAAAAATAAGTTCATAAAGTGGGAAATATTTAATGTATAAAGTAAATCAAATAGTAAAGTGTTCTTATTCAGACAGGGTGGTTGTTTGGTGTAGTTATTCTATATATATATTTTAAGCAAAGCTTTGATGATAATAATAATAACAAAAGAAAAAAATAAAAGATTTTGTTTTTACAGGTTTTAGCTTTATTTAAGAAGACACAAAGCATATAAATCATGTGTAGGGGGAAGAATATCAACACAACAAATCATTAATGATAATAATCTACAATTCTATGGGGCCAACATATTCTGAAGGACTTTATCACAATTTGTTTTATACTTAAAGAGGCTCTACCACAAAAATGTTATTGCCTAAACTTGCCTTAGGGTACCCTCTCATGCCACAACCGCGGGAGACATTTTTGGCGGTGATATTTCTTCCTGGAAATATCGCTGCCAAATTGCCTCCTTATTGCGGCGTGTATTTCGGAAATTTTGGGAATTTGGCGGCAATAAGACAAATGTTGCCTGGTTTCAACAGCACTGCTCTAAAATCGAAACCAGGCGACATTTGTCTTATCGCCGGCAAATTCCCGAAATTCACACCGCAATAAGGAGGCAATTTGGCAGCGATATTTCCAGGACGAAATATCACCGCCAAAAATGTCTCCCGCGGTTGTGGCGTGAGAAGGTACCCTTAAGGTATCATCACACGCGGCAATATTGCTAGACAATTTCACTGGCAATTTGCTGGTTGCTGTGAAATCATGGGCACATTGTTCTATTTTGTTGCCGTGTACAAATGTAACAATGTGTCCATGATTTCACTGCAACCAGCAAATTGCCTGTGAAATTGCCTAGCAATAATGCCGCGTGTGATGGTACCTTAAGGGTATGTGCACACAGTTAAGGAGATATTCAGGATATTTTTTATTTTTACAATGAACAAAGTCCCTGCCTGTTGTGCCTGGCACCGATCCTGCCGGCTATTCAGCAGCTTCCGCTGACGTCACGTTGACATAGCAGTGGCTTCTCTTCCAGGCTGCTATGTTGATGGTGTTGATGTCATGCTGATTGACAACCAGATCCCCGCTGTCTAACTGTTGGAAGCCAGCTATCATTTAGCATATCTGCAATCATGCCCCATCAACAGAGCAGCCTGGAAGAGAAAGAGTGCTCTGTTGAAACTGAGCAGCTGAATCGCTGTCAGGAGCGGTCGGTGTCATATGAAGCAATCAGATAGTTAGTTCCTAATTAGTAGGAAGGAATAGAGGTAAAGAGAGATGCATAAAGTGCATGTTCACTAATGCCAGAAGCCTCACCAACAAAATGGAGGAATTAGAATTGATTTTGTTGGAAAATAATTATGACATGGTGGGGATTTCGGAGACTTGGCTGGACGAGAGCCATGACTGGGCTGTTAATTTACAGGGCTATTGTCTGTTCAGAAATGACCGTACAAATAGGCGAGGAGGAGGTGTATGTTTATACGTAAAATCATCCTTAAAACCCATCCTGCGTGATAATATAGGTGAATCTAATGGAAATGTAGAGTCCCTGTGGGTGGAGATAAGGGGAGGGGGAAAAAATAATAAATTACTGATAGGGGTTTGTTATAAGTCCCCAACAATAATGGAAGTGGAGGAGAATATCCTCATAAAGCAAATAGATGAAGCAGCGACTCAGGGAGAAGTCATTATTATGGGGGACTTCAACTACCCTGAAATACATTGGGGATCAGAAACCTGCAGTTCCAGCAAAGGTAATAAGTTTTTGAAAACTATGAGAGACAATTACCTTTCACAACTGGTTCAGGACCCAACAAGAATGGGGGCACTGCTGGACCTAATATTAACCAACAGGCCGGACCGCATATCAAATATACGGGTTGGAGGTCAATTGGGTAATAGTGATCATAACTTAATAAGCTTTCAAGTATCCTTTACTAAGACGTGTAGTAGAGGGGCTACAAGGACACTAAACTTCAGGAAGGCAAATTTCCAACGGTTGAGAGATGATCTTAGTGCAATAAATTGGGACGATGTCCTGAGACATAAAAGTACACAACACAAATGGGAGATGTTTATTAGCATCCTGAATAGGACCTGTGCACAATATATACCCTATGGGAATAAGCATGTTAGAAATAGGAGGAAACCACTATGGCTAAATAAAGCGGTAAGAAGTGCAATATGTGACAAAAAGAAAGCATTTAGGGAATTAAAGCAAGTAGGTAGTGATGAAGCATTATTAAATAAATACAGAAAATTAAATAACATTTGTAAAAAGCAAATCAAGGCAGCAAAGATTGAGACAGAGAGACTCATTGCCAGAGAAAGTAAAAAGAATCCCAAAATACTTTTTAACTACATAAATAGTAAAAAACTAAAAAATGATGATGTTGGCCCCTTTAAAAATAGTCTGGGTGAAATGGTGGATGAGGATGAGGAAAAAGCCAATATGCTAAATTACTTTTTTTCAACAGTATTTACACAAGAAAATCCCATGACAGACAATATGATCAGTGATAACAAAAAGTCTCAATTAAATGTCACCTGCTTAACCCAAGAGGAAGTACGGCATCGTCTAAAAATCACTAAAATTGACAAATCCCCGGGCCCGGATGGGATACACCCCAGAGTGCTGCAGGAATTAAGTACTGTCATAGATAGACCATTATTTTTAATATTTAAAGATTCCATAATAACAGGGTCTGTACCACAGGACTGGCGTATAGCAAATGTGGTGCCAATATTCAAAAAGGGGACAAAAACTGAACTTGGAAATTATAGGCCAGTAAGCTTAACCTCTACTGTGGGTAAAGATACTATACTGGAGTATCTGAAGAAAAATAACCTCATGACCCATTATCAACATGGTTTTACGAGGGACCGTTCCTTTCAAACTAATCTGATAAGCTTCTATGAAGAAGTAAGTTCTGGACTGGACCAACGAAATGCAGTGGATGTGGTGTATATGGACTTTTCAAAAGCTTTTGATACGGTGCCACACAAAAGGTTGATACATAAAATGAGTGCAATGGGGATAGGGGAAAATATGTGTAAGTGGGTTAAGAACTGGGTTAGTGATAGGAAACAAAGGGTGGTTATTAATGGAACACACTCAGAATGGGTCACAGTTAACAGTGGGGTACCACAGGGGTCAGTGTTGGGCCCGCTTCTATTTAATATATTTATTAATGACCTTGTAGGGGGCATACGGAGTAGAATCTCAATATTTGCAGATGACACTAAGCTCTGCAGGGTAATCAATACAGAGGAGGACAATTTTATATTACAGGAGGATTTATGTAAACTAGAAGCTTGGGCTGCTAAATGGCAAATGCGCTTTAATGGGGATAAATGTAAAGTCATGCACTTGGGCAGAGGAAACAAAAGGTATAATTATGTGCTTAATTGTAAAACACTGGGCAAAACTGTCACTGAAAAAGACCTGGGTGTATGGGTAGATGACAAACTCACATTTAGTGGCCAGTGTCAGGCAGCTGCTGCAAAGGCAAATAAAATAATGGGATGCATTAAAAGAGGCATAGATGCTCATGAGGAGAACATAATTTTACCTCTATACAAGTCACTAGTGCGACCACACTTAGAATACTGTGTACAATTCTGGTCTCCGGTGTATAAGAAAGACATAGCTGAACTAGAGCGGGTCCAGAGAAGAGCGACAAAAGTCATTAGAGGACTAAGGGGTCTGCAATACCAAGACAGGTTATTAAACTTGGGGTTATTTAGCTTGGAAAAACGAAGGCTTAGGGGTGATCTTATAATAATGTATAAATATATGAGGGGACAGTACAGAGAACTTTCTAATGATCTCTTTACTCTTAGGCCTGAGACTGGGACAAGGGGGCATCCTCTACATCTGGAGGAAAGAAGGTTTAATCATAATCACAGACGTGGATTCTTTACTGTAAGAGCAGTGAGACTATGGAACTCTCTGCCACATGATGTTGTAATGAGTGAGTCACTACTAACATTTAAGAAGGCCCTGGATGCCTTTCTTGAAAACTATAATATTATCAGTTATACATACTAGATTCTTTGATAGGGCGTTGATCCAGGGAATTAGTCTGATTGCCGTATCTGGAGTTAGGAAGGAATTTTTTTTCCCCAATGTGGAGCTTAGTGTTGCCACATGGGTTTTTTTTGCCTTCCTCTGGATCAACATGTTAGGCTATGGGTTGAACTAGATGGACTTAAAGTCTTCCTTCAACCTTAAAAACTATGTTACTATGTTACATGACAGTTTTTATTCCGTAGTAAAAAAAGAAAATTAAAAATCCTGGACAACTTCTTTAAGTATTTGCTGCATACATTTGTGCATCAAAAATGTGTGTCTGTGCAGATGAAAAAGCTGCATAAAAACTGCACATTGTTGGCATGTTTTTGCATGCAATTTTTATGCGTTTTTGCCTGATTCATAGGTGAAAAACACTGATAGGATTGACATGCTGAAGATTTGAAAATGTTTCTGATCTGCATGGAAAAAATAAGCAATGTGTAGCAAACACCTGACATGTGAAGTTCTAAATGTATATGTAATATAGTGTAAGTGCAGGAATATACTCACCGATCAACATATTTCATGGTTTCCAGTTCGACTCTGGTCTTCTTCTGGGTCACGTGACTTCTATTCCAACTTGCCTGATCACACTGGGGCTTATGTGTGAGCCAGAAGTTCCTTTTACTATGTAAGTCTATGGAATCTTGGGAGTGTTAATCTGACACTCCATAGACTCACATTGTAAAAGCGACTTCTGGCTCATTTATAGAAATGAGTGTGTGGCTGGAGACATACTATGCAAAATGCTTGTGAGAAACTTGCATGAGTCTTGCATAACTCACCTGGAATGGCCGCCTTCTCTCTGGATTGGAGCGTGTCAGCTGCATGTGTTTCTATGCAGCTCCTCACTCCTCTCCTGGGAGTCGGCGGCTGTGCTGGGTGAGTCATGCGAGACTCATATGAGTATCTTTACAAAGCGTGTCTCCGACCTAATTTGGAGTGTCGGAATAGAAGTCACGTGACCCAGAAGAGGACAGTAGTGACTGGGTGAATACGGTGATTGGTGAGTTTATTACTGCACTTATACTAATGTACATATAAGTTTACATAAAAGTTTATACAGCTTTAGGAAATAAAAAGTTTTGTGTTTTGCCCTGACTGATGTCTTTAGCCTATGTCTGATTCAAGCATTTGGCTCAGACTTCACAGTGGAGAGATGCTAGTGCCCTGCTTGTTCTGCGGTATTATTAATCAATCTACAATATTTTGCCTGTCTTAATTTTTTTTCCCACCATAGCATGGGCGATCTCTGTTCTGTGTGCATTGTTTTATAGAATTTCAGCACGAACTGAAAACACACAGTGAGGAAAGTGATATGCATAACCTATATCTAGATGCCTGTTCTCAGAACAGAGGCATAAATGTGTAGGCTTTATATACAGAGCAGTGACCAGTTTGTAGCAGAAGATATAATGTTTTTAAAAATATAATTTTATTATTTGACATATTACAAATATTATATATTTCTGTGATGTAGCTACTGAGGGTGTAGAAAAGTCTCAAGTCCAGTCTTGGCAAACACAATGTTGTATTAAAAAAAAGCTACATACTACATCCAATTCTTGAGTTTTATACAGTATATTGTATATAAAGCAATTGTAATGCCGCTGTTCCCACGCAGCCCTGCCACTCTCGTGCAGTGGGGACACCAACTTACTCACCGCCGCAGGCATATTGAGCGCCTTCATCCTCCCTCACGACCATCCAGGAGGTCCTCCATTGCCCTTGCTCCCGGGGCCTTTGCACACTAGGAGTGTGCTTAGGGCATGTGTGTGTGCTCCTATCCTGCACTTATAGGGTCAGTGCTACATTCCCAGGAGTGCCCCTCAGCCTATGGTGGAGAAGCACTGGGTATAGAAGGCATCCTCCCAATAGGGGGGGTGCCTGATTAACACCATTAGTTAGCTAGTGTGCTTTCTAGCCAGCTAGGTGTCAGGTCCTGTCTGCATCCCCTGTCCCTGTACCTGCCTTCCACTGCATTTGCTCCTGAGAATTTTCCCGCTTCCTGTCCCTGTGTCCTGCCTTCTAGAGATGAGCGAGAACTAAAATGTTTGGGTGCTCGAAGCTCTGGCCGAGCACCCCAAGATACTCGTGTACTCGGCCAGAGCACCGAGCCCAATGTAAGTCAATTAGTGACAGGCTCCGCCCACACACTTCCGGCTAAAAACGAGTGTTTCTGGGAAAGGGCGGAAGGGAGGGCTTTTTCAAATCATCGCAACATACAACACCTTGCTGTGGGCCCCAGAGGGACCCTAACAATCAATCTGCTCTCTGTGAGGTGCTAGCTCACTGTGTGCACTGAAGGGAGTTGTGTATTTGTGTCAGATCGATAATTATTTGTGCGGTGTCTGAGCATCTCGGCGGTACTCGGTGCTCGCCGAGCATCCTGAGTACCGAGATATTCGTGCGAGTTCCGAGTAGTGACAAGCATACTCGCTCATCCCTACTGCCTTCCCATATCTGTCTGTCCTGCTGTGTCCTCAATTCCTGCCCACTCCTGCCATCTTGTCTACTACAGCCACCCTGGCTAAACCTGCCTTCATCAGAAACTGTGCCCATGTTCATCCCTGTGGCACCTGCCGATACCAGAGTCTGTGCCTGCCATACCAGAGACTGTGCCTGCTAAACAAGTGACTTTGTCTAAATCCGTCTGTGCCCTGGTGGCCAGCTACCACACTTCCTTCTGTAGTCCAATGGGTCCACTTCTCCACCCTCACCAAATGCGAGCATAACAGTAATATAGTGTTGTGAAGCGAGGGATCGCTGTTACTCTGATTCCTATGTATAAAGCAGTGTATCTGGTTTGAATCAAGACAGAAACCTTGTATTATATTTTTAGATGCTTTGCTTTCATATTAAATTATTCTACTAACAGCCTACGACAGTAACATCACCAATCAGTAGTGACAATAAAAAACAGGCACGACTATATTGTATATACAGGTGCCTCTCCATTAATTAGAATATCATCAAAAAGTTAATTTATTTCCGTAATTTAATACATAAAGTGAAATGTGGCACCCCTCTGGCTAGGCGCCACAGAGAGGTATTGCAATCTGACAACCAATGTGATATCTCTGCAAGTTGTCAGTTCAGGGTTTAACCTATGGAGTCTGTTCTTACACACACTTAGGACTAGGCCACTTAGAATAGGGGGGACTGGTAATTTAGTAGGTCCCAAAAGGGGGGTGGAGCCTAGGGTAGAGTAGTGGGAGAGAGTGACAGTTTAGAGACAGACAGTTCTGGGAAGGCAGTCAGGAAGGACAGGCCTGACAGCGCAGCCAACAGGAGGGATCTCCATATTTAAGTGGGGGCCCAGGACAGCAGGCAACGGACCAGGACTGGTTGGAGCCGGCTAGTCACATTGAGGGAAGCACCGGCAACGCGGGAAAGCCAAGGCGGTCAGTAGTTCACCTCTGGCCGCAGACCAACGAGTTGTGGGCCCATAGTAACTGGGTTGCCGACAGCAAGACAAGGACATCTCACTCCTCAGGACAGAAACCGGTTGGGGACACTAGTGGTTGCGGACTGAATACCAGTGGTGGGAGAAATTGTGCGCTTCTGCTGCTCCCGTCCATACCGGTAAGGTACCAACCTGATCGGCTGGTGACAGACAGTAGGACTGGTGGGAGAGCGCTGTGAAGGTGGTAGAGACAGAGAAGAATAAACTAGACCCCGAAAGACTAAGGGCCCTTTCACATCAGCGTTTTTTTAAATTTGCGGCAGATGCGGTGAAAAAACCGCATCTGCCGCAACTGCCGCATAACGGTTCC
This sequence comes from Allobates femoralis, assembly GCA_033576535.1. NCBI lineage: Eukaryota > Metazoa > Chordata > Amphibia > Anura > Aromobatidae > Allobates > Allobates femoralis. The sequence continues at coordinate 536,156,258 of JARQOC010000005.1, forward strand.
ACTTGCGGCACGGTTGCGGTTTTTTCCATAGGAAGTATAGGGGGACTTGCGGCAGATGCGGCAAGTGCGGTATTGCACTTGCGGCAGGTGCGGCAGAGAAAAAAACCGCAGTAAGCCGCGGTTTTTTTCTCTGCCGCACCTGCCGCAAGTGCAATACCGCACTTGCCGCATCTGCCGCAAGTCCCCCTATACTTCCTATGGAAAAAACCGCAACCGTGCCGCAAGTGGAACCGTTATGCGGCAGTTGCGGCAGATGCGGTTTTTTCACCGCATCTGCCGCAAATTTAAAAAAACGCTGATGTGAAAGGGCCCTAAGAGAGCAAACATCCATAGACTCCATAAGGGGGACCCTGAACCGGCAACATCCACCCGGTAAACCAAACTGTACCGTGTTCCGTTTTACCATCTGATAGTACTCAGTAAAGTGGAGTCAAACTTGAACTGGTCTCTGTTGCTCTTCCCGCCAGTGCCCGGAGGGCTCCAACACCAACACCAGCAGCTCGCCAGTGGGGTAAGAACTACCATTACAACTCCCCTCATCCATCACTGCTGCCCTGAAGTAATAGCTCCACCTGTGGGGAGCTGGACCACTCTCTGCTGTACCCACCATCACCTCAGCGGCCGGCTTGCAGTGCCGGTACCATATTACCGGAAACTACAGGTGGCATCACGTTCCCTTGTAAATATCCCCTTCTTCCCCATCATCTAACAAATGATAACCAGGGCACAGAACCGGGATCCTGACCACCCGTGATCTCCCAACTAAGAAACCATCAGTCCCGGTGTCTGAGTACCCCAGCCCTGGCCACTTCAGAAACACATATATTATATAGAGTCATTACACACAGAATGATTTATTTTAAGTGTTTTTCTGTAAATCTTGATGATTATGGCTTACAGCCAATGAAAACCCAAAGGTATTTATCTCAGAAAATTAAAGTAGGGAGGATGAAGGGTCTGAGAGAAAATATGACCTAAATAGGTATCAGAGGCTTCACCTTTTGTGGTTGTGAGAGTCACAACCACTATAAAAGCAGTTCACGGCCGCTGCAGTCCCCAGCGTGGTGCATATAGGGTAGGGAGGATGAAGGGTTAAAAACCACGCTGCCATATTCCACAAGACACCAAAGGGTGAATATAATATTGATTTATTAGTCAACACATTTCAGGGCTCCCTGGACCATTCCTCAGGACAAATCAATATCATATTGCCATGTTCAGGGCGTTTCAGGGAGCCCTGAAACACATTTAATAATAAATCAATATTATATTCACCCTTTGATGTCTTTAACCCTTCATCCTCCCTAATTTTCTGAGATAATGACCTTTTTCTGAGATAATGACCTTTCATTGGCTGCAAGCCACAGTCATCAAGATTAACAGAAATAAACCCTTGAAACAGATCACTCTGTGTGTAATGACTCTATATAATATACAGTTAGGGCCAGAAATATTTGGACAGTGACACAATTTTGGCGAGTTGGGCTCTGCATGCCACCACATTGGATTTGAAATGAAACCTCTACAACAGAATTCAAGTGCAGATTGTAACGTTTAATTTGAAGGGTTGAACAAAAATATCTGATAGAAAATGTAGGAATTGTACACATTTCTTTACAAACACTCCACATTTTAGGAGGTCAAAAGTAATTGGACAAATAGACATAACCCAAACAAAATATTTTTATTTTCAATATTTTGTTGCGAATCCTTTGGAGGCAATCACTGCCTTAAGTCTGGAACCCATGGACATCACCAAACGCTGGGTTTCCTCCTTCTTAATGCTTTGCCAGGCCTTTACAGGCGCAGCCTTCAGGTCTTGCTTGTTTGTGGGTCTTTCCGTCTTAAGTCTGGATTTGAGCAAGTGAAATGCATGCTCAATTGGGTTAAGATCTGGTGATTGACTTGGCCATTGCAGAATGTTCCACTTTTTAGCACTCATGAACTCCTGGGTAGCTTTGGCTGTATGCTTGGGGTCATTGTCCATCTGTACTATGAAGCGCCGTCCAATCAACTTTGCAGCATTTGGCTGAATCTGGGCTGAAAGTATATCCCGGTACACTTCAGAATTCATCCGGCTACTCTTGTCTGCTGTTATGTCATCAATAAACACAAGTGACCCAGTGCCATTGAAAGCCATGCATGCCCATGCCATCACGTTGCCTCCACCATGTTTTACAGAGGATGTGGTGTGCCTTGGATCATGTGCCGTTCCCTTTCTTCTCCAAACTTTTTTCTTCCCATCATTCTGGTACAGGTTGATCTTTGTCTCATCTGTCCATAGAATACTTTTCCAGAACTGAGCTGGCTTCCTGAGGTGTTTTTCAGCAAATTTAACTCTGGCCTGTCTATTTTTGGAATTGATGAATGGTTTGCATCTAGATGTGAACCCTTTGTATTTACTGTCATGGAGTCTTCTCTTTACTGTTGACTTAGAGACAGATACACCTACTTCACTGAGAGTGTTCTGGACTTCAGTTGATGTTGTGAACGGGTTCTTCTTCACCAAATAAAGTATGCGGCGATCATCCACCACTGTTGTCATCCGTGGACACCCAGGCCTTTTACAGTTCCCAAGCTCACCAGTCAATTCCTTTTTTCTCAGAATGTACCCAACTGTTGATTTTGCTACTCCAAGCATGTCTGCTATCTCTCTGATGGATTTTTTCTTTTTTTTTCAGCCTCAGGATGTTCTGCTTCACCTCAATTGAGAGTTCCTTTGACCGCATGTTGTCTGGTCACAGCAACAGCTTCCAAATGCAAAACCACACACCTGGAATCCACCCCTGACCTTTTAACTACTTCATTGATTACAGGTTAACGAGGGAGATGCCTTCAGAGTTAATTGCAGCCCTTAGAGTCCATTGTCCAATTACTTTTGGTCCCTTGAAAAAGAGGAGGCTATGCATTACAGAGCTATGATTCCTAAACCCTTTCTCCGATTTGGATGTGGAAACTCTCAGATTGCAGCTGGGAGTGTGCACTTTCAGCCCATATTATATATATAATTGTATTTCTGAACATGTTTTTGTAAACAGCTAAAATAACAAAACTTGTGTCACTGTCCAAATATTTCTGGCCCTAACTGTATGTGTTTCACTTTTTGTATTGAATTACTGAAATAAATTAACTATTTGATGATATTCTAATTCATTGAGATGCACTTGTATTTGAAACTATATATATATATATATATTTTTTTTTTTTTTGTTTATAAAATCTTACTATGATAACATCTTTTTATCATGATGTCATTGTGATCCCATATATTTCCCTATCACTCTTTTCCAGTATTTTTTTTATTGGAATGTGTTATATGACTCAGATTCTAGTTGTTCTTGGACAATCTATAGCACATCTTATTTCAGAAATACCAAATCTCCCTTTACTATCAAAGAGATGATCAACATGTGTTGTATAAATCTGTCCTATGTCTATTTTTTATATAGAAGCTTATATTTCATACGACTGTGCCAAAAATGCTGAGTGTACGTGGCATTTAATCTCATACAATGACATGTGCTATCTCCCTTAAATTCCCCATACAAGAGGCGCAATGATGTACCTGTAAAGTCGTTTCAACATCTGCCAGGCACCTATCCTCTTCCTGACTCATTCACAAGCTCATTGAAGCATCTCAGGTCATGGATGATTACAATGCAGTGAAGCTGAATCATCCTCGTCCACAAACTGCAGCCAATTAACTCACAGGTTAATGTTTTGTCAAGTATAACTTACTAGAAAAATGAAGATTTTGACTCAGAGTGCATCTAAGTATTGATGTTCTAGAAAGCAATTACTTATTCGCCTAGGAGCCATTTTAGTCTCTTTTTCTTTGCTGCTGCTCTAGTACCAGAAAAGATGTTCCTACATGCAAACATATACATACATATAACAATATTAACTAAGCCTACCATTAATTGATTTTTGTCTAAACATATGCAAATGTGTATGTACAATACTGTCAGTGTGACAATATACTCACCCACCAACGTCTTTTCCAGGATTCATCACCATTCCAGTCCACTTTATTTTAAAGCACTATTAATTCTAGAATGCTTTACATGTGGTGGAGATTGACAAGAGTACAACACGCATCTATTATATAATTGCGAATGGCTTTTTTGCCCCCGGCGTGGTCATGTGGATACGCGCGAAGCATTGGCCGCGAAGCGGGCATTGCGAGTCGGCGTGGTCATGTGGATACGCGCGAAGCATTGGCCGCGAAGCGGCCATTGCGAGCAGTTCTAAGTCGACTCGCAATGCCCGCGCAGCGCAGCGGGCATTGCGAGTCAGAGACTTCACGTACTAGAATCCCGATGCATGTGCATCGGGCTCCCAGCTAGTATAATAATATTTATATAGCACAATTAATTCCATAGCACTTTACATACATTTGTGACGCTGTCCCCATTGTGGCTCACAATCTAAACGTCCCATCAGTATGTTTTCCAACTATGTGAGGAAACCCACACAAACACGGGGAGAACATACAAATTCCCTGCAGATGATCTCCTTGGTGGGAATTGAACCCAGGACCCCAGCACTGTAAGGCTGCAGTGTTAACCAATGAGCCACAGTGCCACCCACATATACAAAGTACAAGCAAGTGCAATAGACACAAACTAATAGTGATGAACTAGTACAGAAGGGGAGAGGACCCTGCCCTCATGATTACAACCTACAAGGCATTGTAGGGGAAAAGACAGAAGAAAACAGTGGCTATGAGATGGCAGAAGATCATTGCAGGTTGTAGGCTCTATTGAAGGATGGTTTTCCATTGAAAGACTTCAATTGTGGGAGACAACTTAATATACTGTGCTATGCATATATGCAAATTTGCACTTCACTAAGGAAGTTGAGAAACTCCCGTGCCACATTTAAGCAGCTTCCTCAAAGTCATAATCGCTTTCCTACAAGCTTTTAGTATAACTAAGGGATTTGTGCCAGATCAGAACCCCAAACTACAGACGCTACTTCGCTCTCTCCATAAGGTTGAGAGCAAGTTCCCAGACCTTGTCTTAGCCCACTCATTCTGCCAGATCAGAATATCCCACACACTACACTGATGAGGGGCAGGTACCCCGAAACGCAGCGTCTGTAGTTTGGGGTTCTGATCTGGCACAAATCCCTTAGTTATACTAAAAGCTTGTAGGAAAGCGATTATGACTTTGAGGAAGTTGCTTAAATGTGGCACGGGAGTTTCTCAACTTCCTTAGTGAAGTGCAAATTTGCATATATGCATATATCTGAGAGGAGGGAAGTGGCTTACAATCTCCTCACCTACTTCGCTCTCTCCATAAGGTTGAGAGCAAGTTCCCAGACCTATACTGTGCTAGTAATTTTCAGAGAAAGGGGGATATGACTAGCTCAGGGTATGGGGATTCGGGTATCTGGGCCTTCTGCTGCAGTAGTGATGTCAATGGTGGCCTGCCCAGACCCGTGGCCCTGGTGGTCAACTGAAAAGGGTAATTGGAATGGGAATAAAAGTTTATGAGTTTATCGTGACATCACCTGCAGATTCTGGTAATGTAGCACCAGTGCCGCTTCAGACCTCCAGAAGGCGATGGTACAGCAGCCGAGATGGTACAGCTCCCTGCAGGTAGAGCTGGCCCTCCGGGGCAGGGATGCACCTGTAGTGATGGAAGTGCTGATGATGGAGATAAACAAGTTGCAGTGCAGCGGGAAAATACATGGAGACTCTGTCACTCTACCCAGGTACTTTACTGGAACAATGCTGGTGGTGATAGAGTTCACAGAAGACAACTGTTGTTAGGTAAGGGTAGCCGGCCGGGTAGTCACAGTGGGCTGTAGGGTTTCTTGGAGTCTCCCGTGGTATGCCTTCCTTGCTCTAACCTGTGTCCCATTGCAGTTGCCTGTCCTGGAACAGCCCGCTTAGTACCAGGCCCTATTGGGGTGCTTTCTGAAATATAAAGTTAATCATTATACGCACATTCTGTTTGCTGAAGGCATTCAATTGTCATGGTCAAGACTGACTTTCCACTCAGGTCAACAGACTTCACAGTGCCAACATTGGGAACTGGGGACTCTTGAGTAGTCTAATCTAGAAAAAAGAACAGGGCTGCCTGTTTACTGAGCTTAAGGTTAGGGTACATACATAATTTACATTAAATAATAAAGTTTTGACTGCTGAAGTGCAGAGAGGAGGCCAAAGCAAAAAAAGTCTAATCACAAAAATCCAAACAGGTCTCAGGTCATTAAAACCATAGTTAGGTATCGTGAATGCTATCGATTATCCTGTTTCAATGGCAACTGTCAAAAAATGATATATCTAAGTCAATATTTGAGCTATCAGTTTTTGCAGTTGATGTGTTGCAAGCAAGTAAAATCGGCAAGCATCAGGATCAGAGAAAGTTTGTAATTGTAATGACAAGATGACTCGGTGAAAAAAACCTCCAAAAACAGCAGGTGCTTTGGGGTATTCCTGGTACACAGTGAAGGACAACTGGTGACAGAGCCATAGGTGCCCAAGGCTCATTGATGTGCATAGAGAGCAACATCTAGCCTGTCTATCCAAATCCTATAAAATTGCTAGCCTGAAACAGTTACTGCTGACTATGATATGAATATGTCAGATCACACTGGACATTGCAGCTTGCTGCATAGCTGTAGACCATCAAAGCGCCATGCTGCCACTTGTCTACAATTATGTTACAATGGGTACGTGAATTGTAGAACTGGACCAGAAAGTTAAAGTAGGTGGCTAGGTATAATGAATTATGTTACATCTTATGAACCATCGGTTGTGTGTATATGTAAGGGTATCCCAGTGGTGCACTAGTGCAGCTTATTGCTTATGCTATTGCAAGAGAAGCATCTGTGATATTTTATTTTTACATGCCTTTAAGTTTGCTTATTTATACTGTGTTGTATTGTGGTTTACACTCAATACTAAATGTAATGCATTGGATGTACTCCAGCAGTGCCACTTTTGACCAATTGGCATCACTTTAGTGTCATGAACTATAAGACAAGCTGTTAAAAGGACATTAGGCATAGTGTGGCTGAAGCCACATGGAGTGCCCCCTGGGAGCCTGTGTAACCCAGAAAGCAAAATATATGCTTCAGCAAAAAATGTCATTAGTAAACATTCCTCATTACTTACAGTATCTAGAGATTTTGCCGCTTACATCTTGGTGCTAGATACCACAGGACACATCAGAGGTCTTATGGGGTCCATGCATTGACTGGCAGCATAAGGGACATCAGTTCAATAGAAAGCAGTGAGTTAATTGTTATGCCCGGCTAGTGTGTAGTGTACAGTGCATTTTCAATATCACCACCGGAATGGTAAATGCTAATCAGGCTTATTTAATAATGTATCTGAAAAGAGACTTAAAGAAGGCCCTCATGGCACTTCAACAGAATTAGCGAGTTAGCATATCTTAATCACAATGGTGTTTTATCGAGAATAAAAGAACTGGGATGTTCACTTTATTTACAAGGCCAATCTGAATGTAGAAAATAAATGTAGCTAAGTACTGCGCTAAAATGGTGAATATTCTACAGACAGGCAAATCATTTAAATTCCTGTTATAATATTGTTAATATGTTATAATATTGTTTCTGCAGAACCATAGTATTTTATGTATGTGTAGCGTTACATAGGGCGGTAGTCGTGGGCAAGGTCTGTGTCTTCTGCATCCTTTCATGCTAAATGAAGATGAGGGTCCTGGCTGGGTGTGTGGATTTTCTTTAAGGAAGCGATACGCCCTTGCAGGTCGCATGATGCTGATGGTTTAGGCTGACCAGGACCAGATTTTATCCAGTTCACTACTGGAGACTAAGGCTGCTTTCACATTACGTTTTTTGAGGATCCGTGGCTGTCCGTTGTAAAACGGACAGCCACGGATCCGATTTGGCCCCCATGTTATCCTATGGGGATTGGATCGGATTTGGCTTAATTGCCTTCTGATTTTGTCGGATCCGATTTGTGTCCGATTTTTTGCTGTGCCCAAAATCAGAGACTGCTCCAATTTTGGGCACAGCCAAAAATCGGACACAAATCGGATCCCACAAAATCGGATGGGAATTAGGCCAAATCCGATCCAATCCTTGGCCTTTAACATGGGGCCTATGGAGCACGGGTCCGAGGAAACACAGGATCATTCCTCAGACCTGATTTTAGTGTACTGAGCATGAAATCATGGAGACATTGTTCCATTTGTACACAGCAACAAGACAATGTGTGCATGATTTCACTGCAACCAGTAAGTTGCCAATGAAATTCCTAGAAAAGTTGCCGCGTGTAAAGGTACCCTAAAACTGCTCCTTACCATCTAATTTCACTTCCGCAATGTACATACATACAATAAGGAAGTGAAATTTAGTTAAAGAAAGGGTTAAAAATTTAAAAAATCACGCTCACCTCTCCGACAGGGTCCCACACTGTCTTGCTCGCTCCTGGAACTGAAGGGCCTGTGGTTGCCCGGCAACCTGATCAGCTGAGCGGTCACGTGACCGATCAGCTGATCGAGTTGTCACATGACAGCGTGGTTTGAATCTTCCGCCCGCCAAAATTGACCGGTGGGTGGGAGATTTAAACCGCGCGGTCATGTGACAACCCGATCAGCTGATTGGTCACATGACCACTCAGCTGATCGGGTTGCCAGGCAACCACAGGTCCTTCAGTCCCAGGAGCGAGCAAGACAGCACGGGACACCGTCGGAGAGATGAGCATGTTTTTTTTGGTTTTTTTTAACCCTTTATTCACTCCCAAAATGTATATACATATACTTTGCAGGAGTGAAAGTGCCCGGCTTGCCTGCGCTTTGCAGGCTCGGGCTTTCTGTGTCGGGGTCCATGACAATCAGATAGTATCTGGAGGTCACCTCCGATGCTTTCCTTTCCTATCCGTGGGATCCTACAAAAGGTAGGATCCCACGGACAGGAAAAAAACGTGATGTGAAAGCAGCCTAAAAGTTCTTTAAAAATGTAGTTTTACTCAACAGTAACCTGATAACAACTGTTTACATTAGATAGTGAACACATATCTTCTTGTGCCTTTCTTTAGAACACACTATCTTTATACACTTTTTCTTCACCTTACCTGCTCCGACCTCCACTAGTCCTGCTTGTCCCATCATTACCCAGCTTAGCAACAAAGTCCAGTTCATAAAAGTCCTATATTCCTTGCACGGATCCGCAATTTTTCCCTCTCAAAGGGATATTGGCAATACAGTTGAACCTAGCTTCAAGTTCTTGGATGCTTAGGAAACATCCTTTTGGGGCACTCGCTTCATTTTATGGTTGACTCTGTTTTGTACTAGGACCCATCTCACTCGGTCACCTAGTCCTCCAATCAGTCCTTACACCCGACTCCCATAGATCACTTTATGACTCTGTCCCTATCTCTTTCACTCTGTCACTTGCTCTTCAGGATCTTGCTATCCTTTACTTCAATCTCCCCTTGCCCTAGGGACAACCATGTCATATGGCTCTGGGGACTATTCAGACTTTAGGTCTGCTTCACTGCCATGCTCGACCCTATTTCATCTTCCTACAGGAGTCTGTCACAGTCCTTTGTTCTAGCCTCTCCCACTGTGAGCCAGACCCAACTCTTAACTTCATCTTACCCATCCATGTTGTTGGGAAAAACACAGTTTCATCAAAGTACAGTGCAAAAGATTACAATGTATCACAACAAATCAAATTATACAATAACCCATGAAATAATATGCATTACTTCATAACAATAACATCAGAATTTTCAAGGGAGAACATGACAAAATGTCCAACTACTTACATGTACAGGGTGGGTGATTTATAGGGTGGGCCATTAATATGGATACACGTGAACAAAATGGGAACGGTTGGTGATATCAACTTCTTGTTTGTGGCACATTAGTATATGGGAGGGGGAAAACTAAAGTGCCACAAACAGGAAGTTGATATCACCAACCATTCCCATTTTGTTCACGTGTATCCATATTAATGGCCCAACCTATAAATGGCCCACCCTGTATATTAAAGTAAGGCAAAAAAAAATTAAAAGAGAATAGCAAAAGCTGTAGTGAAGAGGTTAAAGCGTCGGACCTGGCATTTTCACATCCTGAATAAATTTCTAAGTCTTTTGACTTTCACACAGTATTTAAATGCATTGTTTGTCATTGGCTGGAAGTCAAAAATGCAGGTCAATTACAGAAGGAGCTAAGCCTATAAAGTTGGAGCCTAGTAACATCATTCCAAATCAATCTGTGGGAGTTTAAGGAATGGTTTATTATTTGTCATCTTTTTTAAGATCAATAGGTACTATACAGTATGTACACAAACATGTATATGTAGGTGCAGAAATGTTTGGACAGTGACCGAATCTTTGTGATTTGTTCTCCAGGCCACTATTTTTTATTTAAAATGAAGCAACTAAGATACAATTGCATAGTGTAAACGTTCAGGTTTAAATAACGGGGGTGATTACAACCATTTTGCTACAAAATTTCCTAATTTCAGGGGTTAGATAAATTAACTTTGCCATAAATAAAATGATAATTTTTAATACAGTACTTTGTAGAGACTCCTTTGCAGGCAATGACTGCCTGAATTGTGGAAGCCATGGACATCAACAAACGCTGGGCTTGTTTCTTTGTGATGCTTTGCCTGGCCTTACTGCAGCTGCCTTCAGTTGTTGCTTGAAAATTATAATATTTATTCATTTATACAGCACTATTAATTCCATTGTGGGTACCGTATTTTTTGGACTATAAGATGACCGGACCACAAGACGCACCCAGATTTTAAAGGAGGAAAATAAATTAAGCAAGAAATGTGGTTATAATGCACTGTTATGGGAAGGGGGATCTGCTGCTGACACTTAAGGGGGTAATGTCCCCATTCTGGGCCCCTTCCAGGTAATATATGTCCCCCATCCTGGATATGGCCCACCATCCTGGTTTATAATCCCCATCCTGGATATGGTTTCCCATCCTGGTATATAGCCCCCTCATCCTGGTATATAGCCTCCCCCATTCTGGTTTTTAATTCCCATCCTGGATATGGCTCCCCATGATGGTATATAGCCCCCCTCCTAGATATGACCCCCATACTGGTATAAAGCCCCTCATCCTGGATATAGCCCCCTATCTGGTACATGGCCCCTATCCTGGTTCATGTCCCCCTCATCATGGTACATGTCCCCCTCATCGTGGTACATGGCCCCCATCTTGATCATGGCCCCTCAATCCTGGTACATGGCCCCCAATCCTGCCTTTGGCCCATCAATCTTGGTACATGCCCCCTCATCCTGGTACATGGCCCTCCTATCCTGGTACATGGCCCCCATCCTGGTATATGGCTCACCCACCCTGGATATAGCGCCTCCATCCTGGTACAAGGCCCCGCATCATGGTGCATGGTCCCCCATCCTGGATATAGCTCCTCATCCTGGTATATGGCCCTCACCCTGGATATAGTCTCCCATCCTGGATATGGCCCCCCATCCTACAGCACACACAAAAATAATAAACAATGTAACTTACCTGTCAATTGTTCCCTTTTTGCAGCATTTCCACATCCTTCTGTGTTGCATCCGATCATGTGAGCGTCGCAGCACACTGACGTCATTGGTGCGCCCCTCTCACCCACTAATCAAAGAACAATAAAACTATGTATATATTGTGTGTGTTCAGAAGTTGTGTCATTATTAAGCCTGATGAAGAGGCCATAGAGTCTCGAAAGCTTGCTGTATTTTACTATCTTTTCAGTTCGCCATTAAAAGGGTATCAACCACTGAGGACTCTCAGATAATATATTTTTCTATCTACTAGCTAACAAGGTACAAACTTTTTACCTCACAAATAAATGCAAAAAATATCATCCTAAATTTACCACTAGTATGAAGTGCAATGTGTCATGAAAAAACTATCTCAGAATCACTGGGATCTGTTGAAATCTTCCAGAGGTATTAACACATAAAGAGACACTGGTCAGAATTGAAAATAATGTTAATGAGTTATTGATTTCAAAGTGAATCAACAAAAGAGAAATCTAAGGGCCACTTTACACACACCAACTTATCTGTCCAACTTCTGACCAACTTACTGGTTGCAGTGAAATCATGGACACATTGTTCCATTTGTACACAGCCATGATTTCACTGCAACCAGTAAGTTGGTCAGAAGTTGGACAGATAAGTTGGTGTGTGTAAAGTGGCCCTAAATCTAAGGGCCACGTCACACACACAGATATCTGTGCAGATATTGTTCACAGATCTCTGGTTGCATTGAAATCATGGACATCTTGTTCCATTTTGTGGCTGTGTAGAAATGTAACAATGTGTCCATGATTTCACTGCAACCAGAGATCTGTGAACAATATCTGCACAGATATCTGTGTGTGTGACGTGGCCCAAATTAATATTTGATGTAACCGCCCTTTGCATTTCAGCACAACAACATAGCATTAATTGTTCTAGGTTCTTGCACACAGTTTATGAATGAACCATGCACGAAGGTTGTTCCAAACATCTTGGAGAACTAACCACAGATCATATGTATATGAGGCTTGTGCAAATCCTTCTGTGTCTAAATTGAATTCCTTAATTGAATTAGTTCGTAATGACATTGGCTGTATATTTTGAATCGTTGTCCTACTGCAGAATAAATTTGGATCCAGCCAGACATACAAACATCCACACATTGCCAAACCTTGCAATCTTATACACACACACACACACTCACATACACACACACACACACACATTATATACAGGGTGGGCCATTTATATGGATGCACCTAAATAAAATGGGAATGGTTGGTGATATCAACTTCCTGTTTGTGGCACATTAGTATATGCGAGGGGGGAAACTTTTCCAGATGGGTGATGACCATGGCGGCCTTTTTAAAGTCGGCCATTTTGGATCCAACTTTATTTTTTTCAATGGGAAGAGGGTCATGTGACACATCAAACGTATTGAGAATTTCATTACAAAAACAATGGTGTGCTTGGTTTTAACGTAACGTTATTCTTTCATGAGTTATTTAAAAGTTTATGACCACTTATAAAATGTTTTCAAAGTGCTGCCCATTGTGTTAGATTGTCAATGCAACCCTTTCTCCTACTCTTGACACACTGATAGCAACACGGCAGAAGAAATGCAGCACAGGCTTTCAGTATCTGTTGTTTCAGATGCTGCACATCTCGTATCTTCACAGCATAGACAATTGTCTTCAGATGAGGGATGAGGCAAATTTTTTGTGAATGGTGAAGTTAACAAACAAAAACACCGCTATTGGTCTGACACTAACCCACAATGGATAGATCCCTCCAAGACTGCTGGAACATGAACATTGATGGTATGGTGTGGTATATGGGGTACAAAGATAGTGGGGCCATTCTTCATCAATGGAAACCTCAATGCCACTGGACATCTGAATCATGTAGCAATTACAGATATCCAGTGGCATTGAGGTCTCCATTGATGAAGAATATCACAATGTATAAGTATAACTGTATGTATGCTATTGCGTAAATTTTACATACAATATAAAAGAACACTGAATTGAGTTTACACACCTAAGTAACAAAATTGGTAATCCCAAGGATCAGATTTCCAAAACAAGAGTCTGCTAACTCAGTCAGATCCTCATTCTGAGGTTTTCAATACATATAGGTATTCATGAAATGGGTGTATCCTCCCACCACAGCGGTATATATATACTGTATATATACGGTGTATATATATACAGTGCCTACAAGTAGTATTCAACCCCCTGCAGATTTAGGTGGTTTGATAAGATGCAAATAAGTTAGAGCCTTCAAACTGCAAACGAGAGTAGGATTTATTAACAGAAGCATAAATCTTACAAACCAAAAAGTTATGTTGCTCAGTTGAATTTTAATAAATTTTAAACATAAAAGTGTGGGTCAATTATTATTCAACCCCTCAAACCACCAGCATTCTGTTTGGTCCCCCTAAAGTATTAAGAAGTAGTTCAGGCACAAAGAACAATGAGCTTCACATGTGTGGATTTATTATCTCTTTTGCCAGCCTTTTCTGACTATTTAAGACCCTCCCCAAACTTGTGAACAGCACTCATACATGGTCAACATGGGAAAGACAAAGGAGCATTCCAAGGCCATCAGAGACAAGATCGTAGAGGGTCACAAGACTGGCAAGGGGTACAAAACCCTTTCCAAGGAGTTGGGCCTACCTGTCTCCACTGTTGGGAGCATCATCCGGAAGTGGAAGGCTTATGGAACTACTGTTAGCCTTCCACGGCCTGGACAGCCTTTGAAAGTTTCCTCCCGTGCCGAGGCCAGGCTTGTCCGAAGAGTCAAGGCTAACCCAAGGACAACAAGGAAGGAGCTCCGGGAAGATCTCATGGCAGTGGGGACATTGGTTTCAGTCAATACCATAAGTAACGTACTCCACCGCAATGGTCTCCGTTCCAGACAAGCCTGTAAGGTACCTTTACTTTCAAAGCGTCATGTCAAGGCTCGTCTACAGTTTGCTCATGATCACTTGGAGGATTCTGAGACAGACTGGTTCAAGGTTCTATGGTCTGATGAGACCAAGATCGAGATCTTTGGTGCCAACCACACACGTGACGTTTGGAGACTGGATGGCACTGCATACGACCCCAAGAATACCATCCCTACAGTCAAGCATGGTGGTGGCAGCATCATGCTGTGGGGCTGTTTCTCAGCCAAGGGGCCTGGCCATCTGGTCTGCATCCATGGGAAGATGGATAGCACGGCCTACCTGGAGATTTTGGCCAAGAACCTCCGCTCCTCCATCAAGGATCTTAAGATGGGTCGTAATTTCATCTTCCAACAAGACAACGACCCAAAGCACACAGCCAAGAAAACCAAGGTCTGGTTCAAGAGGGAAAAAATCAAGGTGATAGAGTGGCCTAGTCAGTCTCCTGACCTAAACCCAATTGAAAACTTGTGGAAGGAGCTCAAGATTAAAGTCCACATGAGACACCCAAAGAACCTAGATAACTTGGAGAAGATCTGCATGGAGGAGTGGGCCAAGATAACTCCAGAGACCTGTGCCGGCCTGATCAGGTCTTATAAAAGACGATTATTAGCTGTAATTGCAAACAAGGGTTATTCCACAAAATATTAAACCTAGGGGTTGAATAATAATTGACCCACACTTTTATGTTTAAAATTTATTAAAATTCAATTGAGCAACATAACTTTTTGGTTTGTAAGATTTATGCTTCTGTTAATAAATCCTACTCTCGTTTGCAGTTTGAAGGCTCTAACTTATTTGCATCTTATCAAACCACCTAAATCTGCAGGGGGTTGAATACTACTTGTAGGCACTGTATATATATATATATATATATACACATATATATATGCATTCAAAAGACTAGTCAGCGGCACTCACCATAGAAGATGTTTGTGCTTTTATTTCAGAGTCCAGCAAAATCCATGGACAATTCAGATGGAGGAGGGGGAGTGCAGGGACGGCGGACAACTGCCTGCCGTTTCGCGGTCTGTACCGCTTCGATGGGTCCTGGCTACCTGGACCCGTCGAAGCGGTACAGACCGTGAAACGACAGGCAGTCATCCGCCGTCCCTGCACTCCCCCTCCCCCATCTGAATTGTCCTTGGATTTTGCTGGACTCTGAAGTAAAAGCACAAAGATCTTCTATGGTTTGTGCCGCTGACTAGACTCTTGAATGCATGTGATTATTGTGGGATCAGTGTGCAACACCTGTAAATGGCACCGAAAAGGTCATAAATATAGTGGCTACACCTAGTTACACCATACAGTGCCCAGTAACCTCTAATATTGGAGATATATATATATATATATATATATATGTACAGTACAGACCAAAAGTTTGGACACACCTTCTCATTCAAAGAGATTTCGGTATTTCCGGTGACTGCCTATTGAAGCTCACCAAGAGAATGCAAAGAGTGTGCAAAGCAGTAATCAAGGCAAAAGGTGGCTACTTTGAAGAAACTTTTTTGTTAAGTATATACGTAATTCCACATGTGTTAATTCATAGTTTTGATGCCTTCAGTGTGAATCTACAATTTTCATAGTCATAAAAATACAGAAAAATCTTTGAATGAGAAGGTGTGTCCAAACTTTTGGTCTGTACTGTATATGTGATAAAAGGACCGCCCTGAAACTGATACAAAAGTGGATTTTAATTTCTCATGTAATCTGAGGCAACACATATACGTAAAAACGACCAAAACTAAATTGGAGTAGTAAATAAGACACTAACACACCACTAATATATTGAGCTGACCATTTATCACATGTATATACCATTGTGGTGGGAGGATATACACCCATGTATGAATACCTATATGTAGTGGAAACCTCAGAATGAGGATCTGACAGAGTTTGCAAACTCTTGTTTTGGAAATCTGTTCCTTGGGGATTACTGATTTTGCTACTTAGGTGTGTAAACTCAGTTCACTGTTCTTTCATATTGAATGCAAAGTTTGCGCAATAGCATACATACAGTACAGTTATACTCAAACATTTTTTACTTATTTGTTTGATTTGGGTCTCTTTATCTACTTTTACGACTTGTATAAAATCTGATGCAGTTTTAGTTCATATGTATACAAAAAACCCAGCAAATTCTGAAGGTTTCAAAAACCTTCAAACACTTCAGTATTTACTTCTCTTATTGTACTTACAGTGCTCAGCATAAATTAGGACAACACCTTTGAAACGTAAATTGTTAGCAATATTTCATTGATCAAAAGAATAATTTCCAAAATTTTGTCAAGACTGAGTTTCATAGAACATTTTTTAATCCATGATATGAAACTAATATTAACAATATGACAAAATCTTCAGTTTTACTCAAATTAGTTGATACAAAAATTAGTAATCCCCATATCAATAACTACTACATCTAGTATTTCGAATGACCACCACGATTTTAAAATACAGTACCAAGTTTTCTAGGCTTGGAATTAACAAATTGATAATATATTGGAACATTTTTCTCCATTCTTTAATAGCAAACAATATATGCACGTCTACCAAGGGCATGGAGTATATAATCTCTCTTTCAATATAGAGTAGTACAATTCTGATTTTATTATACCATCAATGAACTGTAACTCCCGACACTAGCAGCACTGATGCAGTCCCACATAAGGACACTGCATCCACCATGTCTCCCTATAGACACCCTACATTGTGTCCAAGCCCTTACTCACATTTTCAGTGCCATACTGTTTGAAGCCATCAGTTGCAAAAACATTTATCTTGGTTTCATCACTTCAGAATATAGAGTTCTGGTAGTCTTTATATTTTTCAGCATGAGCACTAGCAAATTGTAGGTGGACCTTTTTGTGCATGGTCTTCAGGTAGGAGAGGCATCCTACATGGACAACACCCATACATGTTATTCCTTTGCAGGGTACGCCATATTATGTCACAGGAAACACTTGCTTAAGCTTTCAATTCCCTTAGTTAATTGCTGTGAACTTGTATCATGATTTTCTTCAACCTTACTCATAAGAAGACATTCCTGTTTAGGTGTTAACTTCCATGGTTGACTTGAACATCTTTGAGTGAGATGGTTCCATCTTTGTTAAAATTTTGTATCACTTTTGCTCCAGAATTGTGCTGATCTTCTCACAGCTTTTCTGTTTATTTTATTATTAGAAATTATTATGAAGAAATTATTTTACTTCTCAGGGCTTGTGACATTTCTCTTCTGTGTGGTACTATTGTAATGGCATGAAATTGGAAGGGGTTTTCTTAAAGTAATGCTCTTTTATAGTCCACTTTCTGCTGGACATCTGCTTAATGAATATTTAGATTTACCAGTGGTTGAATTCTCTGTAATTAGTTCATCAGAGATAGAAGAAAAATAAAGGGTATGGACCCGTAGAAGTGTAAGGCGTTTGCATGAAACGGTTGTTGTCCTCACAATGCAGCTTTGTGATCTCCTGTTCCTGCATGTCTTTTTATTGAAACTTGAATTAATGTTGGTGGTTTTATGGTCTATGGTGAGTGTCGCTTTTATTTTTTTCTTGATTCACTTCACTTGATGCACTTGATGCACTTAATTGAAGCGAACACCATATTTTTTGCCTTATTCGTTAAGCTTGCTTGGTTCCATGTATAATAACCATAGTGGGGGGCCAATGTTAAAAGTGGTGCAGAACATTTTCTCAGCTTTTTACTCATTCTTTGTAATTAGAATTTTGATGTAGTTTTTAGCTTTGCTCCTGATACCTTCATTGGGATGTACTCATTTTTCCAACATAGTATTGGATGAATTAATAGGAAAAATTTCTATTTTGGTTGAAATCTTGTTTGAAATCAATGGTCAATTGTGGGAGTATTTTGCAATATGGGATCCCATAGAAAATGTTGATTCTGAAAAGAATGAACTGAGCGCTCTATGTATTGAAACATCAAAGGATACTGATGAGCATTAGGGTTACCAAACAGCACTGAAGCACTCGAAGTATCAAAGACAGTTGTCATAAAGGTGTTGAATAATTCTGGGACTGCTGTAGATGTTAAAAGTAGCATTTTGTGTGCGTTTGGAAAAACCACTTATATTATTGAGCTGCTTAAATTGCTCTATGTTTGGTTTATTGTAAACAGGAGAAAGCTTGAAAACATTGCTGATAAACCTGATTTACAATTGGGGTGGGGGGAGTAAATAGTTTTGATCGTGACTGTATGTATTAAACCGTGGTGGTACATTGTTCAGTATTGGGGAATGCAGTTGAAATCAACTATGAATACAAACTAGGGCAATGAATGTGTCACTTCTGTCTGCTTGGCTTGTTCCAGTGTCCCTGCGTTTTTCCACATTACAAAACATTGATAATAATAGTCTCAACTGGTGGAATAAAAATTAGACAGTAAGTATCATGCAATCTTGAGAGGAAACGGTTAAAGCCACTCACTTTAGGAGTTAATAAACCCACTGGCAACAGAATCTGCCTGCAGCGTTGTGGATTTTTAACTAATATCCATAGTTTACATCTTAGAAATTAGAAGAAATATTTTTTTTCACCCTCAGATGTATCCAGGTTTGTGATGAGAGTGTAGAGCTGAGGTCTCAGTTTACTGCTGGAAACATTTCTTCAAATAATAACATTTACTGCATGCGGAGTTCTCTCTTTTATACGACAGGAATTTATTAAAGAAATGGCAATAAATAAATAGCTGAGTGATACATGTGTGCTCCGGTGTAGACTCCCTACAGATGCGATTTTTATAATCAGTAGACTATAGCTCGTGAAAACTGAGGCAGGTGGCACTAAAGTTTGGATAAAGCAACTCAAACCATATTTATTTTGAATTTCTCCTTTAAAAATGTTCCAATTTGCCTATCATTGAAATAAAATTGGATACCATGGAGTTCCATTAATGGAACCCAATTTCCCCTGCAGCTCATCTTGGCATTGTGCAACATGTATTCCCAAGGCTTCATCATGTTATCAGACAATGGCTGTTTAACCTCGTCATTATCCGAGTGGCTGGCAGCGCTGAGCATTGCTCCTCTGGCACTAAAGTGCATTCTGGCAAGAGGAAAATGAATACGTACCATCTCTGTCCCTGGAGGTTTATTCTCCGGAGGAAACCTCTTTGTGTAAGTGTGATGAGATGCTGCCTCTTCTGACAACTGTACAGGATCATAAATCCCAAAGGTAAAAAGAAATACTGTAGGGGAAATTGCCTGGAATTAGTGCCATCTATTTAATATAAGACCGAATCCTTGTACCGGGGCTGTCACAGCAGCTTCTTTTTGTTAGGATGTTACCAATAAAATTAGCTATCAAAATAATTAGACTTTTGCCAAAGGACACATGTACTATACAATGTTGTATGTGTGTAATATGTCTCAAAGGAATAGCTAGCGTCTCCTCTTTGTTTAAGGTAGAATGTAAATGGGTGAGCATTAATGCTCATTTCACTTGTTGTACTTGGCAATATGAATTTAACCAGTTTAAGACTGGGCCATTTACCCCTGTTCTACATTTTAAAATGATTTCGTACAAGTGGTTTGACGTAAAGATGCAAAGTGTCTGCAATCGACTTACCTGTGTGACTGATGCCCTATGGAGACCTTGTGCATATAAATACCACCAATCACCTCCCCCATGCCATGGCAGGTTGAGAGTGATTGCTGTATCGATATTGTGCACTTGTGTTATCTTTCATTGAGGCCTGCTGCGTCTTGCTGAGTAAAATGGATATCAGACCTTGGCTGTCTTATGCTAAGTTTTCTGTAAGCCATAATCATCAACATTAACATAAATAAACACTTGGAATAGATCCCTCTGTGTGTAATGACTCTATATAATATATGCGTTTAATTTTATGTATTGAATTACTAAAATAAATGATCTTTTTGATGATATTCTAATTTATTGAGAAACACTTGTACCAGCTGATTTTTCTGTTCTAACAATTTGTCACAAATCTTTTTCATAATGAATAAAGAAGTTATTCCTCCTATTCCCTAAAGGTACCGTCACGCGCAGCAATATTGCTAGCAATTTCACTGGCAATTTGCTGGTTGCTGTGAAATCATGGACACATTGTTCCATTTGTACACGGCAACAAAATTGAACAGTGTCCATGATTTCACTGCAACCAGCAAATTGCCAGTGAAATTGCAAGCAATATTGCTGCGTATGACGGTACCTTAAAGGGAACCAACCACCCCAAATGACCCCCCGGACTATTAATATCGTTCCCTACACCCAGCACATACATGTGCTGCAAGGTTTTTTGCTAAAAAAACTGCTTTTTAAAAGTTGAGATAATGCTTTATAAAGTATTTAACGAACGAAGGGACGGGTGGGCGTTACTTAGCTGGGGCTAAAGCCGGGTTGCAGCTGCCAGTCATCCTCCTGTCTCCCCTCGCAGCAGTAACGGCCAGCCCTTTCTTGTCGTCACAGCCTGCTGAGCCTGGTGCACGGGATCTCATGCCCGTGCACACGTCATCAGCTACAGCCGGGTTGCGAGCGCGCGCTCTGACTTCCACAGCCGAGCTCAGGAAGTCAGAGCGTGTGTGCTCGCGACCCGGCTGTAGCTGATGACGTGTGCACGGGCATGAGATCCCGTGCACCAGGCTCAGCAGGCTGTGACGACAAGAAAGGGCTGGCCGTTACTGCTGCGAGGGGAGACAGGAGGATGACTGGCAGCTGCAACCCGGCTTTAGCCCCAGCTAAGTAACGCCCACCCGTCCCTTCGTTAAATACTTTATAAATCATTATCTCAACTTTTAAAAAGCAGTTTTTTTAGCAAAAAACCTTGCAGCACATGTATGTGCTGGGTGTAGGGAACGATATTAATAGTCCGGGGGGGTCATTTGGGGTGGTTGGTTCCCTTTAACAGCTATTATACTGTTCATTGAGGCAACAGAGTTGTATTAGATTACATAGGATGCAATGATAAATAGACACCAGCCCTAATAGGACTACATATCATTTCAGTTCCTTAAAACGTAATCAAATCAGGATCCCCTTTATGAGATTCCAGGATTTTTTTTGTTGCCTCCTCTGCTATAATGGACATGTTTAATGGGGGTATAACTATGTAAAGCCTTTACATTCAGGCTTGCTTGAGTTCCAACTATCCCTTCCAGATCTCCCACACCATCTATTGCATCTCTACCAATAGAGCATTTCTATTTGATTGTTGGAGAAAACTCCTTGTTATAAATTAAGTCCTCTTTAACTACTACCTTGTTTCCCCTAAAATAAGATGGGGGAGGGGGAATATTGCATGGTAATATTGGGGACTGCAAGGCTATGATGGGGATATGGCGTCTTGGAAAGGGATGATGGAAAAATAAGACATAGGCTAGGGTCACATTTAAAACAAGAATTGCATTCACCGCATCCAGATCCGGATGCGATGAACGCAATGCCGGGCACACACATTTTTTTACAAAAATGTGTGCTGAATACCGGACTGCAGTAACCGGATTGCTCAGGATGTGTAATCAGGATGTGTAATCAGGATGTGTAATCCTGAGCCATCCGGCAACTGCATAGTTTGCTGATCCCGGCTATTGCCGGGATAAGCAAACTGTCCTATGCCTATGAAAGAGTTAAATGTACTAACTAAAGTAATGTTTGAGGTCTATAGGGGGGCTTAGACCCCCTAGAGACCGGCCACCCACTCCGGTGGGCTTCTACTATAATGTCCCCCATGGCACGGGCTCCTCCGAGCTCCGTGCAAGTCCCCAAAACTCCCGCCCCCCCGTATCACTATACAGGGGTGCCTGCACCCCTCTTGTATAGTGATTCATGTATGTGCCCATAACGAATGAATACAGTATACATGTAAGCTCATACTTACATGTTCTCGTAGGCTGTGTTATTGTAAATCCATGGGCGAGGCTGTTTGCTGCAGCCTCCGCCCCCTCATTCATTATGGCCACCCCCTCCGGCCTTTATCCAGTGTTGTGAGGGCGGCCGCGTCATGAAAGGGGCGGGGCTAACGGTGTGCCGCGGTTAGCCCCGCCCCTTTCATGACGCGGCCGCCCTCACAACACTGGATGAAGGCCGGAGGGGGCGGCCATAATGAATGAGGGGGCGGAGGCTGCAGCAAACAGCCCCGCCCATGGGTTTACAATAACCAGGCACCCCTGTATAGTGATACGGGGGGGCGGGAGTTTTGGGGACTTGCACGGAGCTCGGAGGAGCCCGTGCCATGGGGGAAATTGTAGAAGAAGCCCACCAGAGTGGGCGCCCAGTCTCTAGGGGGGTCTAAGCCCCCCTACAGACCTCAAACATTACTTTAGTTAGTACATTTAACTCTTTCATAGGCATAGTACAGTTTGCTCATGACGGCAATAGCCGGGATCAGCAAACTATGCAGTAGCCGCACTGCTCAGGATTACGCAACCTGAGCCATCCGGTTACTGCACAGCGGTTCAGAGAACCGCTGCGAAAGCTGCTGCCTGCATGATTTTTAACGCAGGCAGCAGTGCCGGACACGGCCACCGGATGGCTTGTGAAGCCATCCGGTGTTTTGTATTGGCTCCTATGAGGAGCGTTTCCTGGTCCGGTTTTGAGCTTTTTGAAAGCTCAAAACCGGATCAGGATTCTAAAAAAAAATCGTAGATGTGACCCTGGCCATAGTGCATTTTTTTGGAGCAAAAAGTAAGATAAATAGTGTCTTATTTAGGGGAAGCAGGGTATTAACTGCTCAGAATTTTACAAGATTCAACTTTGAGGTTAGATTGCAGCTGTGTGCATGTTCTTCTGTCTCACAAAATTCTCTGGCACACATTGCAATACTTTTCCTTGTCCATTATTACTATATTGCCCTTGTGCCGGATGGTTTGATCACAATAGACTAATTCTTTTTGGGATGTAATAAAGCCTCCATTT
The DNA here is from genome assembly GCA_033576535.1 of Allobates femoralis. Taxonomy (NCBI): domain Eukaryota; kingdom Metazoa; phylum Chordata; class Amphibia; order Anura; family Aromobatidae; genus Allobates; species Allobates femoralis. Next base: position 536,179,590 of record JARQOC010000005.1, read on the forward strand.
CCTGGAAAGATAAATAAAGCACATTTGGGGTACAATGGTCAAGTTACGAGATTTCAACCAATAGATTCACTATTTAATTTGCAGAAAACCAGATCTATTATTATTAGCGTAATGTCACAAGTTTACATGTCTACAATATGGCACAGTACTATATATAATGGGTAAGTAGATACAGAGATAAGCCATGATGTAGGAATTGATCAGCTGCAATATTTACATGTGGCAGCAGCCATCCAGGTGAAACAGCATTAAAAAAAATAATAATTTAGTTTGTTTTTAGTATGACCACAAGGCACAATAGATGTCGACTGTATATTACAACTGATACTCTGCAACAACAGCAAGGAGACCAATCGACATAAATTAACACTTATTATGCTTTGGTCAATTGCCACTGTGGCATCAAAACAATTAGTGGCTCCCCCTTTCATTCCTTTGGCATCACATGATGAATGTCAGGGGTTTACATGACAGCTGAGAGCCTAAAGCTGGGGCCACACTGACGTTTTTACCCTATTCTACTGCTATCTGTACTGTAAATACTTAGAAGTTTTCCCAGACGCGCATAGCAGTAACACACTGTGCTTTGGGAGAACGCTGCCCTAGGTAACCCGATGTGTTCCATGGTTACCAAGCACACACAAAGCTGCGTGGACTGCGCTTTGATAACTATGGTACACATCGGGTAACTAGGGGCAGCGTTCTCCCGAACCACATAGCATTACCGCTATGCACGTCTGGGAAAACTTCTAGGTTTTAACCGGATTGCGGTAGAATAGGGTAAAAATGTCAGTGTGGCCCTAGCCTAAGGCTGGAAACACACTATCCTACTTACATGCGAGTCTCTTGGACTAATGAGACTCGGATCAGTGACCCTGAACAGCTTCTCCCTCTGTGGACGGTGAGTGTGGAGCTGCACAAAAACATAACCAGCTGACACTCCTGTCCTGAAAGGGAGAGGCCGTTCAGGGCCACTGATCCGAGTCTCGTCCGAGAGACTCGCATGCAAGTAGGATAGTGTATTTTCACCCTAAGAGGGCCTCTATTTTATACAACTTTTGGTATAGTATATGACATTTTACACCTAAAGGTATAATACATTATATTATTTTTCACTAAGTGGCAGGATTGCTTTCTAATTACTGATAGATTTTATCTGGTGTCATGACTCTTCATTGATTTTTGCTCCTCTTTCATGTGTTCAATTTGTTTTCTCTGTGTCATCTCTCATTACAAATCTATGCTTTGATTTCTTTGCCTGTGTGGATTGGATGGATTGTTATTGACGTCTGGGAAGAAATTCATGCCACTAGCACCTTTAGAAATATATTTACTTATAAAATTGGTGATGTGTTCAATAATTATTTAATCAGCTGTTTTCCTTAGTGAAATAAAAAAAAATGGAAAACCTTAATTTTCACTTGATCTGTCACCTTCATATAGTCTATAAAAAAGCTGTTTCTATTTCTGCTGGTTTTGTAACCAGGCATCTGGCCCATGTTATAGCAGAGTATGTGAAATTTCTACTTGTATTGCAATTGGCCATTTCTTCTACTCTGGGAGCGGGCACTTCACCTCTAAGGCTACGTTCACACACTGCCTATTTTTTGAGGATGCGTTTTTCCTGGATTTTAAGGACGTGTTTCATTCCTGTCTTGTCCATTCCATGGGATAGAGATTCAGAGGAGCCCTATTTTTATTTTTTTTTTTTTTTTTTTTTTTTTTTTTTTTTCATTTTCCAAATCGTATTTTTATTCATTTTTCATCACAAATAAAACATAACATAACTGTTTTTTCTCTATAATATATGTCTTTTCAATTATAATTGCGATGACACATATTCCAATAAAACACATATATTGGACTTTATCATAATAGAATTGTCTCATTTTGTGCGTCATATCCAACTATATATTTTAATAACTTTCTCACGCATCTCAAATGATTGACCAAAGTATTATTAGAACTTATGTTCTTCAAAAAGATAGATGAATATAATTAAAAATTTTGAACATAGTTAGAAAATAAAATAAAATAAAAAAAAAGGGGGAAAGAAATCAGGGAAGGAAATGGAAAGAGGGAAAGGGGTATAAGTGCCGAGTGTCCCATGTCTGTATAAAAGCATGTCTATGACTTTAATGGTCACATATGTTGTTCACTTAACCTTGTGAGATCTCAGTACACCGAGGAAACCCAAGATTGAAGCTCTGCAGAGTCCCTGTAAAGAAACCAAGAGGTCCATCTCTCACGATGCCTTTCCAGGCAAACAGGATCCCGCGAAGCCCCGGATGCCAATTCCTCCATCCTGCACACCTCATTAAGTTCCGCCACCAACTCCCATCGTGAAGGACGTCTGGTCTTTTTCCACCACCTGGGAATGAGGCGTCTAGCTGCCGTCAGAAAGAATCTCAATAAACCCCTCTTAAAACCTTTGGCAGACATAGGATGTAGATTCAGTAAGGCTAGTTCCATGGTAAATGTTATCTTAAGAGCCGTTGTACGTGTATAAAGATCATTTACATCCCTCCAAAAAGAAGATATCAATGGGCATCCCCACCATATGTGGGTGTATGAGCCCACTTCCTCTAGACATCGCCAGCATCGGTCCGAGACTTCCGGGAACACCCGGTGTATGTCAGCAGGGCACCTATACCATCTCGCCACCACCTTATAATTTCTCTCCTGAGACAGGGCAGAGAGAGATGCTCCATACGTGGAGATGAAGATCTTCTCCCAGTCCAATATAGATAGAGTTCTATTTAGGTCTCCCTCCCATCTCTCAATATATCTAGGTCTGTCCCCCATGTCTGTATTTTGGCATGTTTGGAATATATTGTATAGTACTGAAGTGGCATGCGGAATATATGTCTGCTTGATGCATATCTGTTCAAAGTCCGTCAAGGGGCGCTTGAGGGATGAAAACGGCAGGGATCTCACATAACTCCCTAATCTTGCATATTGAAACCACGTTCCCTGATTACTGTCGGTCATATTAGGAAATTCTGCTAGAGGCTTAAGTCCAGTTTGGGAGATACAGTCCCTGAGAGTCGGGCAGGATGTTTTAGCAAGGCCCAAAAATGAAGTGCATCCCGGATCTATCGGAAATGATGGATTATTAAATAGGAAAGTTAGGGGACCCGGGTTAGTGGTAAGGTGTAATGAACGGACCTGTCCTTTAAAAGAATCATGTAATTGCAAAGATAAAAACGAACGGGTTTCACGTCCACTTGAGTCCATGGACCAAATCCATGCTAGAGGATCGTAATGAAGTCCCTCCCGCTCTACATCTACCCATCCTCCTTCCCCTTCCCCAAAGAGATCCAGAAGGCATCTATCTATAGCAGCATAGTGATACAATAGAGGGTCTGGAAGGCCCATTCCACCCTGAGCAACTTTCCTGCTAAGTGTCTTAAAGGAGATTCTTGGGCGGCCATGGGACCACAGAAAGCGGGTCCATCCCCGCTTCAGTCTGGAGAAAAACGAGGCCGGTAAATGAATCGGCAAGGTTTGAAAATAATAGAGAAGGCGGGGAAGAATGTCCATTCGTAAGGCATGTAATCTACCCAGCCATGTCAGCGATAATTTGTTCCACTTGGTCAAGTCTGACTCCAAGAGAGACAACAAGGGCATATAATTATGTACAAAAAGGAGCGATGGGTCCCCAGACAACCTGATTCCTAAATATCCCAAGGATCCCTCTTTCCATTTGAATGGATAGTTTTTAGCCAAAAGTGAAACCACCAAGCCTGACAGGGTAATGTTGAGTAATTCGGACTTGGAGGGATTTATCTTGAAATTACTCAATCTACCGAACTCCTCCATATTGTCAATAGCATGAGAGAGGGATATCAGAGGGTTCGTGATGTAGAGTAGCAGATCATCTGCGAATAAGGCGATCTTATGTTCCTTCCTTCCCACCGCCAGGCCCTGTACCGATTTGTCGATCCTCAAGGCACACGCCAGGGCCTCCATGCATAAAACATACAATAGAGGGGATAGTGGACAGCCCTGGCGCGTACCGTTGCGAACCGAGAAAGAGTCTGACAATATGCCATTAATCCGTAGACGTGCAGTTGGGCAGGTGTATAAAGCCGCTATGCGATGAAGCATAATCTCACCTATCCCCACGTGACGAAGAACGGCAAACATGAATCCCCAGTGCACCCTGTCAAACGCTTTTTCTGCGTCTATTGACAGGATGCACATGGGTATCGATCGCCTACGGGCAGCGTCAATCAATGCCACCGACCTGATCGTATTCTCTCTAGCCTCCCTTCCAGGGACAAACCCCACTTGATCTCCATGTACCAACCGGGAAGTAGATGTTTGAGTCTGTTTGCCACCAACTTAGAGTAAAGTTTTATATCTAGGTTGATTAATGAGATGGGCCTGTAGTTACCACAGGATGCCACATCTTTCCCGGGTTTATGTAAGACCACCACATGGGCCATGAGTGCTTGGGCTGGAAATGATCCTCCTGAGGAAACATCATTGCACACTGACAAAAATATCGGTCCCAGAAGGTCTATATATTTTTTATAAAAGCCTGCGGAATATCCGTCAGGTCCCGGACTTTTACCAGGTTTCATGTCTCTAATCCCGGCCTCAACTTCCCCCAGAGTAAAGTCAGCAGATAACCGGCCCACATCCTCCAAAGACAGACCAGGCATGCCCGTCTTTTTAATATAATCCAAGAAATCCTCCTCAGATGCTCGGGGCGCCTCTAAATTATATAATGAAGAATAGAAGTCTCGAAATCTATTAAGGATATCGCTGGTTTTATGAAGCATAGTGCCCTCTGGATCTCGGATATGGGATATATATGTTCTTGGCGGTCTGGGGTGGAGAGCCCTAGCCAATAATTTCCCACTTTTATTGCCCGACTTATAAAAGTGAGATTTAGTCCAATCCCTATTCACCCTATCCTTTTGGTCAAGAATAGCTAGTAATTTATGTCTTACAGTGGATAAAAGGGACAGGCCCTGTGGTGTTGGATTCTCCTTGTGTTTCGACTCCAGCCAGGCAATCTGGGTAAGCAGTTCTTCTATTTCACGTGATCGTTGTTTCTTGAGGCGTGTGCCATGTGCAATAAGCACCCCCCTCAGAACGCTCTTTAGAGCCTCCCATTTTACCGGGCCGGGTGTCGGGTCCAAAGAGTGGTCCAGTGAAAAGTTTTTAATCGTAGATTCAAGGTCCGAGTGGCATGTCTGATCTGATAACAGGTTTTCGTTCAACCTCCAGGTAAATCCACTTCCCTTAAATGCGGATATAGACAATTTAAGATATATTGGGGCGTGGTCAGACCACAGAATCGTGCCTATGTCAGTAGTCATCCCCGGTCCAATAATGAATGTGATACGTAGAACCTATCAATCCTACTGTACGTGGAATGAACATGGGAGTAGAATGTATAGTCTTTTACGTCAGGATTAAGGATTCTCCACACATCCACCAGGAGCATCCCCTCCCACCGTTTATTCAGGTAGTGGAGAGATGGCGCAGGTTGAGAGGACTTACCCGCCGACGTATCGATCATCGGATCTGCAGGATAGTTGAGGTCTCCTCCCATAATGATCGGGACCGAGCCGGCGAATGCCTCCAGACGCCGTCTGAAACGTGCAGCAAATCTTAGTTGTTTTCTGTTAGGAAAATATACGTTAGCTATAATAAAAGTAAGAGAGAAAACATTCACTTTTAGGAACATATAGCGGCCCCCAGGATCCATCTCCTGGTCTAAGATTTGTGGAGTGCAGGACCGATGGAACGCCACCGAGACCCCCCTTGCCTTAGAATCTGGAAATGTGCTGTGGAACCATATTGGATAATCTCTGGTTTCACACTTGGGGACTCTGTCAGAGCGGAAATGGGTTTCTTGTAGCATTAAAATATGTATTCTAGCTTTGTGGAACGAATAACATATCTGTCTCCTCCTTTCCGGTTTATTAAGACCATTTGTGTTGAAGGAACAACAGTTCAGCGTAGTCATATGCATTGTGTCGAACAGGTGTGACTCGAGTCTTTTCTATCTAGGCACTCGGCATAGAAATAGGGATAGGGATGGGGCTCTCTGGGTAAAAAGGGGTTATCAACATAAAAGGTAGAAAAATAACATATATATATAAATATATAAACATTTACCAAACTGGGGCACCAATTGGTGCAATTTTGCGTGCGTCTATGGGTGACAAACGCCATCCAGCACTGGGGATATGGTTGTCTTGTCCAGAGCATCCATTCCTCCGCAGCGCCACCTTATGCTCCCAAATACTTAAAATACCTATTATCCAGCATAACAATGTTAGAGTCGGATAATATGAAAACAAATTGGAAACATATAAAATATCTAGTATGTCTCAGGCCTAAATCCCGTAGTAGATCCCCTCCCCCCACCCCACTCAGGACCTCAATAGAGAACATTGAGCTTATTTTTAGGTAAAGTGGGTACACGGTGAAAAGGGTAGGGATAGGTAGAAGGCTTGACCTGGTAGGTGATGAGGAAACGGTGATAGGCAAGTAATAGAAAGCAAAGAGAGCAAGAGGACCGAAAAAGCCATAATAGCCAGGGGCAGTAGAGAAGTTAGAATAAAGTGTAGGGGAAAGGAGGGAGGAGAGAGAAAGGGAGCAGCCCGTCCCTCCAGAACAGAGCAGGGCATTATAGGATAGAAACAAGGAGAAATAATGTAGAAGGAGCCAAAAGATCTCTCCTCGGGCAGTGTTATATAGGTATAGTTAGTGGGTGAAGTGCAGGTAGAAGAGGCTATAACAAGTGCACATGGACATATAAGCCAGAGGTAGTACAAGGGAAGGTAGAAAAGCCACACATATTAATCCACAACTCAAATATAAGAGAGGATCTGATATCATCTCTTATGTGTAAAACAACTATTAACAGCAGGCAAAGGCCTTCTCTAGTCCTGGAATCTCTTCAGTCTGTCTCAGACCAGTAGTGCAACAGGCAGGATCCCCCTGCTCATTCCTTGCACTGTGTAACAGGAGAACGTCCCGTGTAAAAACAGGGGATCAATAGTCTGCAAGCTATTTTCCCCTTTCAAGTATGGGGGTTCCTGGGTGAGCGTTGGCGTCTCACTCTTTGCCATCTTGCAGGGGCCGAGGGCAGGCCAGGTGGTGTAGGCCAGTCAGGCAGAGTCATTTCGGGGATGTCCAGGGTTTTGCAGAACGCAGGTAGATCTGCCAGTTTCCTGAAAGATGCCGAGCGGCCCCCATGTGATGCAGAAAGTTGAAAAGGGAACCCCCAGCGGTACCTAATCTCTCGTTCCCTCAGGACCTCTAGGAGCGGGCGAAGACCCCGTCGCTGCTGGAGAGTGCGACGAGATAGGTCTTGAAGAAATATTATAGGGGAGTCCAAATACAGGATCTGTTCTTTTTGTCTGGCCGCAGCCATAATGGCCTCTTTTATGGCATAAAAGTGCACCCTGCAAATCACATCTCTAGGTCTAGTATCTTGCTGGCTTCGTGGTCCAAGAGCCCGGTGCACTCGATCCAGTTCTATATTAGGACCTTGATCATTGTCCAAAACTTGTTTAAACAGCCCTGAACCGTACCAGCAAGCTCCAAGGCAGGGATGAATTCAGGCAGACCTCTCAGTCTTATATTATTGCGGCGATTGCGGTTCTCCAAGTCCTCCTGTGAGTAAGCCATCTCCTCAAGGAGAGCTGCATGTGAGGACAGCATGTCCCTATGAGCCTGGAGCTCGTCCAGCACCGTCTCCTGTGCCCTCTCCACCTCCTCTACTCTGGAGGTGACCTCCTGTCTTAGAGCCGCCATTTCTTCCCTATAAGTGTTTTCTATACGGCGAACAAAACGTTCCAGATCTCCTTTAGTAGGGAGATTTTTGAGGTATTCTCCCAACTCACCCCCTGGGAGCACGTCTGGAGAGTCCGGGAAGTCAGAGTCCTCCTCCTGTGCACCTCCGAGTGCAGCAAAGCGATTCGCGCCTCGCTTCCCCCTCTCCTCCCATCCCCCCACCACCTGCTGTGAGCGGGAAGGCGCCATCTTGGTGATTGCGCGGTCCGGGATAGGAGTCGTTCCGGACCTCAGATAACGATCCATGCTTCCCTGGGATCCGCCATCCTCTGCTCCTGGACCTCCCGAGGGCTTCCTCGTCTTGCCCATGTTTATTAGGCAGCGGGATCTGCTAATAGTAGCTGATAATGACGGTGGCACTGCGGAGCTCTGTCTCTGTGCTTCCTACTCCTCCATGCGCTAGGCTCCGCCTCTTCCCTATTTTTATTTTTAACCCTAACCCACCCTAGTCCCTAACAAAAAACAAAAAATAAAAAAAAAAAAACGCTTGGGCTTCCGCAGCATTTTCTTTTGCCAGCAAGGGTAACCCAAGCAGCTACTGGCTGCTAACCCCCACTGCTTGGTGTTACCTTTGCTGCCAATGGAAAATCGAAGAAAGCCCTATTTTTTTTTTTTACAAAAAACTAAAAAAAAAAATGACATGGGTTTCACCAGATTTTCTATTGCCAGCAAAGGTAAACCAGGAAGCTGAGGGCTGTAATTCTCAGCATGACAAGGCCCAAGTGTTCTGGGCCCTCCACGCTGAGAAATGCAGCCAGTAGCTGCCCCGGAATTGGCGCTTCAATGAGAGACTCCAAAACTGGGGGCTACTCCACTCTTCCAGCTACCTGTGCAGTGGTAGACTGGGTAATAATGGGGTTTTTACCGCGTGTGGTGATTATTTACAGCTGTCACCAAGCCACTATTGTTGATGTCAGCCGTCAATATGACAGCCGGCCATTAGCATTAGTGAAAAAAGAGTTGTAAAAAAAAGACACAGACCCCAGAAAAATGTTTTTATTAGAAAAACACACACGCCTCATTCACTACTTTATTAAATACCCACCAATTCCCTCCAGCATAATCCACGGTTCTGCGATGTCCAAATCGGATCCAATACCTGCTGATCGGTTTGCCAGCCGGCAAACAGATCAGCTTATTCAGTCAGCTGACACATCAGCTGATCGGCTTGCTGGTCAGGCAGCTGACTGAATCAGCTGATTGGCAGGTCCTGCGGCTGAATGGGCGTCTCACTGGACAGTTTGTGGAAAAATATGTTATTTTATTTTTTTTAATACCACTGTTAGCTTCTATTTCACTTTAGCAGCGAATGTACAGGCAGCCAGAAGCTGCCGCTCATACACTGCTAATGCGAAAATATAAACATGTCACATAGCAACAGGATTATTCCTGCCCCGTGTGACATCACATCATGCTGCTCCTCCTGCGCCTCCACTTGTAAGTGCTGGAGTAGAGCATTGTGTGAACAGCAATGTGTATTCCAGCGCTTATAATGAGGCCTATGGGAGAAAGCACGCTCAAAGAAGCGCAAACAATTAACATGTTAATTCTTTTTATGGACACACTTTCTCCCCCAAATGTGCATCCATAAAATAAGCAGCGGCTGAACGGCAAAAGTGAAAGTCCATTCACTTTGCTTGGAAAGCAGACGCAGATGCGCTTTTGGGGGAAAGCACTGCCGAAAACAGAAAAAGTGCTGCAAATACACTGTGTGTGAACGTAGCCTAATAACCTCATGCACTGCTCTCCAAAAGCAACAAATATGAATATCTATGCAAATGGAGCAGCGCAGCACAAAATTGAAAAAAGCTGCAGAGTCATGGGACTTGGGTATTTTTACTAAGTATTTAACTAATTTTGAGTAACAGATAGGCCCTGTGCCCATGCATTAAAAGTCTGTAGCAAAAATGCATCCTATTTAAAAATGAAAAAAAAAAAAAAAAAAGAAAAAAGCACTAAAAATGCATTACATTTTTTTGAGCTTTTTTGTATTCGTTATCATGCATTTTTTGTATTGCCAATCTGTTTTTGATGCTTTTTATTTTATTATAATGGGGTCAATGGAGAAAATACTGAAAAAAAAGATCACTAATTCACATACTCATTCTTTGTCTGGATAAGCTTTCTGCACCAAAAATGGACCAGTCAAAAAAGGCAAATGTTGGCATAGCATTTCTCAAATCTCATAGACCTTGCTGGTATCTCAATAAATTGATTCATTTTTGGTGCAGATTTCACCAAAAATGCAGCCCAAAGAACAGATCATAAATGCAGCGTGAGCACAAGGCAATACTCTTTAACTAGAATTTGTCAGCTTTCCTAGCTCTCCTAAAACTACCATCAGATCTTTCTTGCACCCTTTATATACTTTCTAGTAAGCCCTATATTATGGCTTATTGATTGTTTGCAGCAAATCCGCCTTATTTTTGAGTTTTTTTTAGTTATTACAGATAATATATAGGAGAAATGAGCCATGCCTGGATGATGGGTCATTTTGGAAAAGTCATCTTTTATATCTTCTATCTTCCAGGCTATGAGGCGTTTACTGCCTGGAATATAAGACTGCCTCCAGTCTTCATTACACCATATTCTCTTCCCTTAGGGTACCGTCACACCTGGCGACGGCATCGGAGATGTCAGCGGCGACTGGCGGGAGCGCACATGTTTTTGGCGCCCCGCCAGCGTCGCCGCCCCCCGTTTACACAGGAAGACACCTCCGGCGATGCCCGGAGCTGACAGGCGGCATCACCATTGGGGTGTCTCAAAACCTCAGCGGCGATGCAGTACAATGGGAGCCTATGGCTCCATCGCCTGTCAGGTCGCCGGTGGCCGTTTACATGGGCAATGTGGACACATCGGCCCAGATTGGCCGCCTGGTTTCACATCACTAATGTGAAACCAGGCGAGCACTCAGAGGCCCAACATCGCCCCTTTACATTAGGCAACGCAGGGGCGATATCGGCGGCGATAGGCCACGCCCCTATGTCACCTAATACATTGGCGGTGCAGTCACCAGGGTGTGGATGGCTACCCTTATACTCTTTAGTATGCCTGTGACGTCAAAATGACGGTGGTCCGGAAATCCCACACCTGCGCATTCTGCCTGTCATCTCTCCCCTGCACTGTTCCGCCCTCATGTGAGCACAGTCTTCAATTTTGATGTGTGCAGGCATCGACGAGTCACTGCTACTTCACAGTGCATGGAGAGAGACAGCAGGCAGAATGCGCAGGTGCGAGATTCCCAGCCGTGAGCCTGACGTTACAGACATACTAAAAAGGATAGGAAAATTTGGATATAATGAAGACCAGAGGTAGTCTTATCGTCCGGACAGCTCATGCCCTATAGCCCGGAAGATAGATATAAAGATGATTTTTCCAAAATGACCCATCATCCAGGAGGCATACAGATATGGTTAATTTCAGCTCTATGTGACCTGTAAACTCGTATTAATAACTTCAAAACCTCAAAAGGCTGACAGATTCCCTTTAAACTCAATAGGATCAATTTTATATCAGGGGTTGCAATTGCCAATTAGTGGGTGACTAGTCCTGGATGTTTCTTTCCCCAGACTAATCTTCCCACTAGTCATGTTATTATGCCCCTTATCACTCATGATACTGTGGAGCCCACTGGGACAGGGTACTCGATACCAGACCAGGGTACTGCTGGGGATATCACGGCGGCCTTGGTCCGGACCGTGTCCCGGGTTCCGCAATAAATGGTGAGTATTTTTGCAGGAGAGTTTCTCATGACGCCACCCACGGGTTGTGGTCAGGGTGACCACCGCTGCTGCAGAACATCGGGGATGATGTGTGGCAGCTGCTGATGTAACGGCTCTCCGCGGGTAGAGCCTGGTTCTCCGGGGCAGTGGTAGTTAAAGTCTATGATTGATGCTATGGATGTTGCAGGATAGTAGGGGTAGTAGTGGAGATGATGGCCGCTGGTGAGGGAACGTAGGGGCTGAGCACAAGGATCACACAGACTCACGGTTTTGAAGTTTTCCAAGTCTTTACTGCGGTTGTTATTCACAGAATACTGTCCACGGAGTCTGTACCGGGGCTGGATTGCTCCCACCCTGTCTGGGTCCTCAGCTTCCCACTGCTGCGCTGTGTGTGTGGCCCTGCTGCCGCTTTAGCTAGGTGGCTGGCCCTGTTTCTCCTCACAGGTACCCCCCTTGCTAGGCAACTTGAGTCTTTCCGTGTAGCTCTGACCCCGCCATGTTGCTTTGCTGAGGTACGGTGTAGGTATGTAACCTCCACTATCCCGGTGTTAACTGTGCTGCGTATTTCAGTCACAGATTCGGATCCGGTATCCGGTCTCTGCGCTCCTTTGGGGCGAGTTATGAGGTAACTCAGTCTCCCAGATATGTTCCTCTGTTTCTTGTACTCCTCTCCTCAGACCCTGACTAGGCCTGGGACTGGGTAGCAGACTGTGGAGGAGCCTAAGGCAGCCCCTTTACACCACCAGTCTTTCTTCCTCAGTTCTCCCAGGAACTGAACTAACTACTTCCTCTTGACACCAGAATATATAGAGGAGCTGCTTTAGCTCCCCCTCTGGCCTAGAGGTGCTAGTGCAGTGTCCAGTGTTGTGTGGGGAGATTAACCCTGGCACATTAACCCCTGGGGTGCCACATTCCCCCTTAGTTAAAGTTAAAGACAGTACTCCAGGATTGTAGAAAAACAGACAAATAGTTATTAATACAATTAATATATACAAAGCCTTAAAAAATAAAAGTACAAAAACCACTAAAAGGCTCAAAAAGAGTCCAAAAAGTTCAAAAAGAAATCAGTCCTTCCAGGCTTTTAATCTATTGCCTCCGGGGCTGGGAAATATATACAAGAGAGTCTATACCACAACCAGTTCCGTGGGAATTATGGTATGTAAATAAATAAAGAAAAAGTTCAAGAATATGCAAGAAGTTCATACAGGCTAGTCTCTGTAGGTACTGGGCTTTTTTAACGTTGCAAACAATAGAAACACGTACGGGTGTCTCTGGTTACAAGTGCAGTAGGCCTCTAGGCCCTCGGGTCACCACTTAAGAGGCCAAGTTCCGGTGTGGCATCCGGGATAAGGCATCTGCGCTTCCTTTCTTGCAGCCTGCCCTATAATTGATGACAAAATTGTAGTTAGACAGCCGGGCTATCCATCGCTGCTCCAACGCATCTAATTTTACTGAGTCCAGGTGGGTCAACGGGTTGTTATCCGTGTAGATGGTGAATTCTGCAGCTACCAGATAGTGCTTGAAATGCTCGGTTACAGCCCAAACTACTGCCAGTAATTCTAACTTGAAGGAACTGTAATTTTTTTTGGGTTTCTTTCCGTAGGCCGGAGTTTCCTTCTTGCAAAGGCAATAACTCTCTCTTTGCCTAATTTCTTCCGTGACAGTACTGCTCCCAGTCCCAAGTTAGTGGCATCCGTGTACAGAATGAATGGTTGATGCTAATCCGGGTATGCCAGGATCTCTTCTCCTGTCAGCGCACACTTCAGCTTGTTGAAGGAGTCTTCCCTCTCTTCACTCCACTGGAAAGGAGGATTACAGGTTGAAGACCTTTTTGACTGCCCTACCAGGATGTCTTGCAGGGGAGCTGCTAACTTCGTGAACCCTCTGACAAATCTTCTGTAATAGCCTACCAGGACCAGGAATTGCCTCACCTCTTTCACATTAGTAGGTCTTGGCCAATCCCTTATCACGGTGACTTTATCAGGATCCGGTGCTACTCCCTCTGAACTCACGACGTGTCCCAGGTACTGTACCTTTGGCTTGGGAAGGTGGCACTTGGATGGCTTGATTTCATACCGTATCCGGATAAGGCCTCAAACACTTCTGCCAGGTCTTGTAGATGTTGTTCATATGTCTTGGAGTAGACTATGATGTCATCTAGGTACAGGAGGACAGTTTCAAAGTTCTTATGGCCTAGGCAGCTCTCCATCAGGTGTTGGAAGGTCCCGGGCGCGTTGCAGAGTCCAAACGGCATACAATTGAACTCAGAGGCCCATCGGCGTGGTAAACGCTGTCTTCTTCTTGTCTGCTTCTGCCACAGGAACTTGCCAGTACCCACTAGTCAGATCAAGGGTAGAAAAGTAGTTAGCAGATTTTAATGCAGCTAATGACTCCTCAATCCTAGGTAATGGGTATGCGTGCTTATGTGTGATATGTCGGTAATCTACGCACATTCTCATGGTCCCGTCCTTCTTTCTCACCAACACTAAAGGTGCTGCCCAGGGGCTACAACTGTCTCTTATCACCCCTGCAGTTTTAATTTCTTTGAGCATGCCTTTGGTGGTTTGGTAGTGATGGGGTGGTAATGGTCTATACCTCTCTTTTATAGGCTGATGGTTACCTGTGGGTATAGTGTGCTCTACCCCTTTAATGTGCCCAAAGTCTAACGGGTGTTTGCTAAATATCTGTTCATATTCTTTCATTACCCGGTATACTAAATGCTTTTGATGTGGAGGTGTAGAACCGGTACCCACTTGTAGCTTTTGGCACCAATTCTCCAACTTTTCCTCTGAGCCATTATCATCCGCCTGACTTGTCGGATTCAAGGGCTCGACGGCTTTGATGACGTTGTTATCAACCGTAAACAATTTAGCCATGGTAGCATACTTTGGTAAGGTGACTTCATATTCTCCGCAATTTAGAAGGCGTAATGGCACTTTTCCTCGGTGTACCTCAACTACCCCTCTGGCTGTGAGTACAGTGGGCCTACTGTCTGAGTACACGGGTTCTACCAGGGCTTGATAGTCTTGCCCTTTAATGCCTATTGCGGCTCTACACCAGACCAACATTTCAGTTTTGGGAGGTATCACAATGGGTATTGGATCACTTACTCGTACACTGCCGATTTCACCTCCTGAAATGTCTACCTGTTGTTTCATCATCAGTACTTTTATTTCTTTGTGCAGAAGCCTCTGCTGTGCAGTTCTGGCAGTCTCGGCGATCTGCTGTAAGATAGTAATTACCTCAGAAAAACACTTTTCAATTACATTTATTCTTAGTAACATTACTGGTTCACGGTCTCGCCGGTTAACATCTACAATTATAATACCCTGGTTCTGTAATTCTACTTTCCCAATCTGAATGGTCATCTCTCTGAACCCAACTTGTGGTATTAGTTCACCATTGCTAGCCCATAAGTTCACTACAATGTCAGTTGGACCACTATTAATGTCTGAATCAGCCCAGTACCTTTTGTATAGAATATGTGGAATTGATGTTATCTGGGACCCGGTATCCAACAAGGCACTGAAGGGAATGCCATCCAACATGGTAGGGATGACCGGACGTCCTCCCACGAATCTGTCATACCAGGCTGAAGGACCTTGAGAGTTTATTTCTGAGAAGCGGCCCGCCTACCCTGGGAATCCTCGTTTAAAGCATATTCCCTGGCAAAATGACCTGGTTTCTGACAACGGCGGCAAATGGGCTGTCCATCCGGTTGATAGCGGTCACTGGGTCGTCCTCTCGTCGCTTGGTACCTCCTGGGCCTCATCCACGGGACATCCTCCTTGCTGGTCGCCAACTCGACCTTGGGTGCAGGCTTGGATCCTCGCAGCTCCTTGATGACTTTAGCCATGGAAACAACAGCGTCTGTCAGAGCATCTAGCTTTTGATTGCGGGCCTCATTGGAGATAGGCTCTCTGTGCTCAGCAGCAGTCACTAACATGGCAGATGTTGCTGATACTCCTGGGTGCTGGAGTGCTGCTGTGGGGCCTTGGGTGAAGTTTAGATCTCGGGGCTCCTCTACCTGCTGAAGACGAATGGCTCTATCTTTTAACTCAGCAATTGTCATTCCAGGATTCTGGATAATCATCATACTCAGATGTCCTCTTTGAGAAGGGGATAGGAGGCCTTCTATGAACTGGTCAATTAGCATTTTGTCAGCTCCCGGGTTTAAGGCAGGTTCTGCTAATTTAAGTGCTTTGAGTGCTTCCTGCAAGTTTAAGGCATAGTCTCTGGCACTCTCCTTAGGCTTTTCTTGACATCCAAAGAACCTCATTTTAACCCAGGTGTCAGCACTGGATTCAAATGCTGCTTTTAATCCAGCTACAAGACGCTCTACAGTGTCCTTATCTGTGTCCAGCCAGGACGCTACTTCCCGCTGTGCATTGCTAGTTAATTGTCCAATAATCATGCCGAAACGCTGGGCTTCAGTTAGGGGGTACATCACATAGTAAGCTTGTATTTTTGTAATAAAGTCATTAAGAGTGTTAGGCTCACCGGAGTATTGAGGCAGCCACATTGCTCCCGGAGTATACGGCATCAGGAGCGGCATGATAGGTGCTGGTCCTTGCGCCGCAGCACCGCCGGGTGCTCTTCTATTATCTGATGCTGGAATTTCGCCGGCTGCTCCGCCGCTGCTCAGCGCCGCTGGTTCTTCCGGTTGCGACATCCTGTGCCCCCTTAGTTAAGGTCGACCCTCCTGTCTTCTGCTTCCGTCCGGATGTCTATTGAAGGTTCCGCGGTGCACCCTTGATTCTCTTCCCCGCCAAATGTCGTCAGAGCGCTTTGCCGAGTGCCGCCCACAATAACACGCCCCCCCGTTCTTCTCGCGCGTCGCGCGCTCTGTAATGGTGGAATTTCAAAATTACAGTCCTTGTGGCACAGTTCAAATTCTGCCTGCCGCACGCTCTGCAATGGCGGCAGGTTCAAAACAGTCACAAATCACAGCACACACTGCCCTGTTTACCAGGCACGGTAGATCCTGTTTGTGGACGCCAAGTTGTGGAGCCCACTGGGACGGGGTACTCAGTACTGGACCAGAGTACTGCTGGGGATATCACGGCGGTTTTGGTCTGGACCGTGTCCCGTGTTCCGCAATAAATGGGGGGTATATTTACAGGGGAGTTTGTCGTGATGCCACCCATGGGTTGTGGTCAGGGTGACCGCCGCTGCTGCAGAACATCCGGGATGATGTTTGGCAGCCGGTGATGTAACGGCTCTCCGTGGGTAGAGCCTGGTTCCCCGGGGCAGTGGTAGTTAAAGTCTATGATTGATCCTATGGATGTTGCAGGATAGTAGGGGTAGTAGTGGAGGTGATGGCCGCTTGTGAGGGAACGTAGGGGCTGAGCACAAGGATCACACAGACTCATGGTTTTGAAGTTTTCCAAGTCTTTACTGCGGTTGTTATTCACAGAATACTGTCCACGGAGTCTGTACCGGGGCCAGGTTGCTCCCACCCTGTCCGGGTCATTAGCTTCCCACTGCTGCGCTGTGTGTGTGGCCCTGCTGCCGCTTTAGCTAGGCTGCTGGCCCTATTTCTCCTCACAGGTACCCCCCTCGCTAGGCAACCTGAGTCTTTCCGTGTAGCTCTGACCCCACCGTGTTGCTTCGCTGAGGTATGGTGTAGGTATGTAACCTCCACCATCCCAGTGTTGACTGTGCTGCGTGTTTCAGTCACTGATTCGGATCCAGTATCCGGTCTCTGCGCTCCTCTGGGGCAAGTTATGAGGTAACTCAGTCTCCCAGATATGTTCCTCTGTTTCTTGTACTCCTCTACTCAGACCCTGACTAGGCCTGGGACTGGGTAGCAGACTGTGGAGGAGCCTAAGGCAGCCCCTTTGCATCACCAGTCTTTCTTCCTCAGTTCTCCCAGGAACTGAACTACTTCCTCTTGACATCAGAATATATAGAGGAGCTGCTTTAGCTCCCCTTCTGGCCTAGAGGTGCTAGTGCAGTGTTCAGTGTTGTGTCGGGAGATTAACCCTGGTTGCTGTTACTGTGGCACATTAACCCCTGGGGTGCCACAATACAGTCAGTCAAGGAAGAGCTGGAAACAGTCACCAGAAAAACAATGTAATACTTATTTTACAGCCCCATATTGTCACATGTTGACTGCTCCTCAGTCAATGTGAATTGTTCTGCTGCTGTTTAAACCAAAGTTTTTTTTTCCTTTGATTCAGTCAGGATTGATATTAAAGCTGCAGTTGCTGAATGTCTGGTGGGCGGCTCTGCAGGTAGAGGTATAGGTTTATCAGGTGATCACGTCCCTGACTTTTAAATAGCCTCCCCTTCCTTCTGAGAGCCTTGCTGATAGAGTTACTCTGCCTTTGACCAAGCAAGCTGAAGTTGGGTCTGCTCTGCTGACCCTTTGCACTTAAACCCTGGAAGTTGCTGTTTTCCCTTGTCTGTGGTCGGAGGTGAGCGGGAGTAGTACAGGGCTGGTTGAGGAGTTGAGGGAAAGAGTGGTGGCCCGAACCTCCTCGCTATCTGGGGTACCTTCAAGAATAGAGTTAGACAGGGACCCGAAGTCCAGGGCCAGACTAGCTTTCCAGTAGCCTGTGCTTGTTACACCATGCTGCTTCCTTTCCCTCATCCACTACACACTTGACACATGTACCACCAATGGGACACACAACGTACACCTAACTTCTCTGCACATTACCAGGGAGGAAGAGGCTTGCAAAGAGCTGAGAGTGAAGCAGCTCTTGCAAATCATGTCACTCACACTCAAGGAGTGATAACATTAATCAGTGAGAATATAATTCTGGTGGAAAGTGATACCAACTTGACTAGTCTCAGGCTACTCAGCAAGTCAAAAGCTTTGTTATAATATTGATGTTTTAAGATTAATCAAGCTACAAAAGGGGGCTTGTTAGAAACTATTTAAAGGGTGCAATAAAGAAATGGTGGTGGTTTTGGGTGCTAGAGAGCGGACAAGATCCCCCTTAACAAGTGTAGCAAGCATTTTTGGAAGTTTCCTCTGTAAGCCAAGCTCTAGAAATTGCTCTGGAAAGCTGATAAAGCAAACACTGATTTCTGAAAAGACCTAAGCTGGCAATATGTTGTTCATATTATTTTAATTTTTCATGGTAAAAGTTAATTTGCTGAATTTTTTAAATTAAAACATATTTGCTCCAGGGAATCTGCCATTATTTTGTCTACTGGTGCAGAAATATTGAACTGTTTACACAGTCTGTACCCTTGATATAGATATCAGGCGATCACAGAATTTTGGCCATAAAAGAGACTGAAATCAATCAGATAATTGTCAGGCATTTTTATAAATGAGATGGAAGACGACTGCACTAACAGGACCCGGTGAAGCCGAACGAGACTTGGCTGTTCAGTCCCAGCACCAGATGGTTGTGTCTTCTCTCATTTGACTTACTAAACATTTTTTTCCAAATCGGACACTAATTTTCTTTTTCTGGTACCAAACAAAAAGGAAAGTACAGTATTTTAAATATATTTCTGTAAGACTTTATAATTGATAAAGTCGCGAATACCATAAACTGCTCTGTCAGCACCACTAAAAGACTAGTCCAGACATTGTGTATATTCTTTCTTGACTTAAAATAACACACAAAATAGTCATGTTAAAAACTTGTTACATGATGTCATTTTAAACTTAAAGACTATCTTACCTCAATTTTCTATGCAGTTACAGTGGGGGAAAAAAAGTATTTAGTCAGCCACCAATTGTGCAAGTACTGCCACTTTAAAAAGACGAGAAGGGTCTGTAATTGACATCATAGGTGCCCTCAACTATAACAAAACAAATCCTTAAAATCACATTGTCTGATCTGGAAAGAAATTTTTTTTCAAATTTTGATGGAAAATAAGTATTTGGTCAATAACAAAAGTTCATCTCAATACTTTGTTATATATCCTTTGTTGGCAATGACAGAGGTCAAACGTTTTCTCTAAGTCTTCACAACGTTGGCACACACTGTCGCCATTTTTTTCCCCACTGTAGATGCAATTCATTGCAATGGTAATTTTTTTTACAATGTTAATTACTAGCTCCAGGGCAGCACTTTGAGTATCTTCTACAGATAAAACCCAGTAGTAGACGTCAGGAGTTGTGTGTTTGGGGAAGCTGTCTAGTGATCATGGCACACTCAGGGCCACTACCGCCATAAACTGAGATAGGTATCTCACTTAAGGCTGCGATCTGAGCTGTCTGAGAGGTGTGCTACCCCATTGTCAGATTGAGGCGCTGTGCACTGACCAGCAGGCAGCAGGCAGTTGCAACATAAGACACCCCCCCAAAAAAAAGGCATAGTAGGGGGGTTTGCAGAAAAGCTAAATATAAGGCAAGTTACTTTTTAATGCACAGCAGCAACTTGTCAGCTGTATGGCTTTTGCAGCCCAGGCTTTTAAGTTGTAAAATTTCCTGACAGCACTTTACCTTGCATGAACAAAAAAATGGGGACAGTGGGTGGATGCAATATTGTGCCTTTTTTCTTTTGTGCAATGGTATCATGTCTGCTGAGGAAGATTCAAAGGGAGTGCAGGAAGAGACATATAATTATTATTTATTCATAGGGAATCATTGATACCATGGTGCTGTATATGAGAAAGGGTTACATAAAAACGAGCGAAAAATATAATGAACAAACTAACAGTGGCAGACTGGTACCGAGGGGAGAGAACCCTGCCCTTGTGGGCTTACGATCTATAGGGTAATAGGGAGGAAGACAGTAGGTTGGGTTGGCTCCAGTGGTGATGGAGCGCTGGCCCTGGTGGTGTTGCTGTGCTGGCCTCGGTGGTGGTGGAGTGCCAGCTCTGGTGGCAATAGGATAATTGCAGGCTGTAAGCTGTTCTAAAGAGATGGGTTTTCAAGTTCCACTTGAAAGTTCCGAATGCAGGGGATAGTCGGACATGTTGGGGTGCAGAATTCTAGAGGATGGTGGATGCTCGGGAGGAGACAGATAACCGTTGGCTGGTGGTGGAAGCAGATGTAGCCATTTAACATGACAAAAGTTTGCAAAATTGTATCTGAGCAAACCACAAGACTTCTTGCATAAAATCATGTGAGCAGATGAGATCAAAAGGAGATCTTTGGTCAGAATACCTTTTGTCAGCAACAATAGCATATCAGCACAAACACCTTATACTAACTGTGAAGCACAGTGATAAAGGGGTGATGATTTGGGCAAATTTTGCAGGACCTTGGTGCCTTGCAGTCATTGAGTCAACTATGAACTGGAGTCAAATGTAAGGTTATCTATTTAAGGCTTGTCCAAAACAGAGTTCATGAACAGGACAATAATCCCATAGTCATTAACAAATCTTCACTGATTGGTTGAGATAAAAGAAACAAGGTGTTGCAATGGCCCAGTCACAGTCTAGACCTAAACCCAATAGAAATAATATGGCAGGCCCTTAAAGGGAATCTGTCATTGGAATCAACCCTCCTAAATAATCTATATGGACACGTACATCATAGATGTTGAGTACAATGATGCTTTGATATCTGAAATCCAATGTCTTAGAGTTTTCATTCCAGAGAAATCCACATTTTCTTTAGTATGTAAGTGAGCAGTTAAGATCTATGTGCTGGACATACAGTAGTTTTCCCTGAGCATCAGCCTCCAGATCTCATTTTATATGAAAGGGAGCATTGCCAGCAAGAGACATATAATGACTGACAGTCTGCTTTCCTGATCTCATTGTAGAGATGTGCCTGATTACAGCAAGCACAGTATAGTAGAGCTGAACTTTGTTTTATTAGAAACACAACTGCAGCTCTCCTCTTATAGTGCTGTCAGCTCAACTATACTGCCCATCCTCCATATTGCAGGCCAAACGAAAGCTGATGAAGTTTTTTAGTTGTGATCAGGTTTAACTCTGCAGCAGAGCTGATAGCACATTGAGAAAATAGTTTCTTCTACAGGTGTATTTGTGATGAGACAAGTTCAGCTCTGGTGTTCTGCATTAGTTATAATCACACATGCCTTATTGATCATAGGTCTCCAACTGCTATTTGAGTGAATCTACTTTCCTAGGCTGGTTTCAGACCACGGTTTTCTGGATCCGGGGCTGTCCGGTGTTAACCGGACAGCCCAGGATCCGGTTTCAGCCCCATAGCATACTTATGGGGTTCGGATGGAGCCGGATGGCAGCTATTTGCCATCCGGTTTCCATCTGTCCAGGAGGATCTGGGACAATTCAGATTTTTCTCCCGGACACAAAAGCGTTGACAAGCAACGTTTTTGTGTCCGGGGGAAAAATCTTACAAAATCGGATCCTCCCGGATCCGGCGCAATTCGGCGCCCCCTAACATGGGGATCAATTTGCAAGCGCTGCTAAACTTTAGCACCATTAGCTTTCACCCTGCAGCGATTTCAGGACCACGGCCAGCTCCTCGCTAGCCGCGATCTTAAAATTTCAGCAGCTGTGGCTGTGATCTGATGCATGCTGCTGCAAACCGGGTCCAGGGCTGTCCGGTTTAAACCGGACAACCCAGGAACTGATGCTGCCGTGATGTGAAACCGGCCTTATAATGCTGCAGGGATTAAGAACTCTTTCCTATCTGTCTGTTATTTGTAGGCTTAATGTCAGGCGCAGCACTTTTGTGCTCTGCTATAAGTTGTCACACATTTTACCATCTAATGCCATTTGTAGAATCCCTTTCTATGCTGATCAATTTAGAAGGAGCCTGTCCCCTGTAGAAGCTGAGGAGTTGTGATTATTGCAGCTTTGGAGTTTAGCTGCTTTGGTGGAGTTTGAAGTACAGGGTGGGCCATTTATATGGATGCACCTAAATAAAATGGGAATGGTTGGTGATATCAACTTCCTGTATGTAACTTGTTAGTGTATGGAAGGGGGGAAACTTTTCCAGATGGGTGGTGACCATGGCGGCCATTTTGAAGGGGATCACGGACCGGGCCATACCACTGTGACATCCCGCAGCCTGCAGCGAGAAGGCCTGGCTCCGAGTACCACACAGTCCCCGCCCAGGGCGAGTCAGCTTTATTTTTTTTCATTGGGAAGAGTGTCATATGACAGATCAAACACATTGGGAATTTCATAAGAAAAACAATGGTGTGCTTGATTTTAACGTAACTTTATTCCTTCATGAATTATTTACAAGTTTATGACCACTTATAAAATGTGTTCAAAGTGCTGCCCATTGTGTTGGATTGTCAATGCAACCCTCTTCTCCCACTCTTGTCACACTGATAGCAACACCGCAGAAGAAATTCTGCACAGGCTTCCAGTATCCGTTGTTTCAGATGCTGCACACTTCGTATCTTCACAGCATAGACAATTGTCTTCAGATGAGGGCTGAGGCAAACTTTTTTGTGAATGGTGAAGTTACCAAACAAAACCAGCTCTATTGGTCTGACACTAACCCACAGTGGATAGATCCCTCCAAGACTGCTGGAACACACACATTGATGGTATGGTGTGGTGTATGGGGTACAAAGATAGTGGGGCCATTCTTCATCAAGGAAACCATCAAAATAATCACTTCAAGGTGTTGCTGATAAATGGTTCTACAAGCTATTGATTCATAAGGTGTACTTATTTTTTAACACATTGCTTCTGCATTTTGACCTATTTTTTTATGTTCTCAGTCACTTTCCCTCAGCTTTTGTTACCTCTCCTTAAAGAAGACATCATAAGGTGGTGGTGTGGTCACTCACCCTGCTTCTATCAGATATCCTGAATCAATCATGGTGATAGTGATGAAGGCAGTGACACATTACTGTGGCTTCTTTCACTGCAGTCACATTTCTGTCACTATGGTCTCACATCTTCAGTCCTCACTGCAACATATCTTGTATCACCACCATCTCATTCACTGAAACCAGACATCAACAGGTGCACGAGATAGAAGCAGTGAGTGAAAGGAGTGCTGATGCAAAACTTCAGTCACCAGCCTGAAACACATTGTCATAAGGAAGCAGCACTGCTGTCATGCTCCATGCTTACAGATGGATAATTATAAAGGGCATTACATGTATCAGACAGCCCATTTAACGGGTTTGGACCAATATATAGTGTTCTTTCTATCCAATGTAAGTAGATATCTTTCTGATGGTTGAGTCTTTAACCTCTGGAATCTGAAGAACCTCAAATGGAGCGGATGTTGAGCCTGTGCACCTCTAGTGCAATCATTTTCAATGGGAATGTCAGGAGAGCTAATCTCATGCACTTCATTGAGAGTGAATGGAGTAGAGGTGTGCATGTTTGGCCTCCACTCCATTCAGATGGTGCTGTTCAGACCACTGTGTGCAGACTTGCTGGGGTCCCTGTGGTCAGACCTCCAGCAATCAAGGAGATATTCCCTATCCAATATATATTGAATACTTTCATATCTTGGTAACAACCCTTTAAATGTTTGAAACAATCAGCAAACTCGCTTTTGTGAGTGTAGTCTTGCATGTTGTCCATAAATGTCCCAATTAGATGCGTAAAAAAAACTATTCTAACAGTTAGCCAGCTCTTGTAGATAAATCTTAGGCTTTTCAACATTTTAATTTTTTACATGTAGTTCCATCCTCTGGTCAAACGGTGTCACTGTTGCTGTTGATGACTATGTTGCATTTTAGTTCAGATTTGATTCTTCATGTAATGAAAGCACTGGTATGTTATGAGATGGCGCTGACCTGCATATCATAGGTGTGCTGAGCAAAAGAAAACATACACTGTTTACTGCAAATGATCCATAAACATTCATCAGTTGTCACTTTTGCCTGAGAGCTCTCAAGCTGGAGAGAGGGGTATGGCAGGACAGAATAAAATATTTTATCCCCTTCAGGCGGTAAGAGGTGGTGAGCTGATTCTGATTCATACAAGATGGACCCTGAGGTTACTGCAAATTGTGGGTTCCTGTTCCAGGAAGAATTCTGGAAAGACAATTTTACTATTATACCGTCAACCTATAAATAATCAATGGATTTACAAATATGCTCTTATGAATTTATTACAATATATCTATCTTTACAAAGTAATAGATGTTACATTTTGTCTTAATAGTGGAAGTTCCTTCCTTCTCAATATCTAAACTATTAACTGATTGCAGAAAAGACAACATATTGTTTAATATAGATTAATACTTTTGTGCACTCCTTATGTTGTATCAGTCTCCTGATGTTTGTACCAGGTAGCATCACTGGCTTTTAAAGGTTTATGTCTATCGCCACCATGTCCAGTGCCTTTAGGCAGGGGCGGACTGGCCCAGGTGACAGGGAGGCCAGTGACGGAACTTGAGCCTGGCGGGCCCCGGTGCGGCATATAGACTGAGGAGCGGGGGGAGGTGGGGGGGGGTGCGAGCTGCTGTCCTAGGTGAGGAGCGGGGGGTGCGAGCCGAGGAGCGGTGAGGGGGGTGCTAGCAGCCGCTACCTGCGTCTGTCGAGCCGCACATTGCAGGCCAGGGGACCGGGGCAGCAGATGAAAGGAGATGAGGGGCGGAATCACTTCACCTCCTCTCCTCTGAAACACACGATTGCGGTCACGGGGGGGGCCGCTACAGAGCCCCCCTACAGGTGCTTGAGGGGCCCCCTAGCCAGCCGGGGCCCTGGTGCAGCTGAAACAGCTGCACCACGGTAGGTCTGCCCCTGAGGGAGGCATTTGCCCCCCAGGCCGGTGGTATTGTCCTAGTTTAGGGCCGCCCAAATAGTGATAGCGGCGGTGCGGCGGCGCTTTGAGGCCACAGTCGCCGCAGTCACAGCAGGACCTGTGAAGCAGCAGGCGAGCCGCGGCAGGTAGCGTGGTGGAGGCGGTGAGTGAAGCAGCACCGACCAAACTTCCCCCGCTCTTCAGTCAGCCCGCTCCAATAGCACCCCCCCCCTTCGCGCTCTTCTCTCGCTCCAATAGCACCCCCCCCACACCCAGTCCTCACTTGGGCTCTGGCTGGAAGGAGTAGACTGCCCCCCACGGCAAGATCTACCAGCTGGCCCCTGCCTTTAGGGCACAGAGACCACCCTGACACGTATAAGTGATGGTGTCATTAGTCCTGCGCAATGAAATAATGATGCCATACAGATCTATGGCATTTATTTGTCTGAAATATTTCCTGGGCACCGATGTTACTAGCATTAAATTTTAGACACTCATTAATCTGTGTGGCACTTCATTAATTAAATTATTTTTCCAGTTTATACCACTTTCAAATTGTCTATGGGGAAGTGACAAGTCAGTTCTAGAGATGAGTGGATCGATCTGGGGAGTATCGAGTTCAAGTCGGATTCTCACATATTTGCAGTTTCACACAAATTTGAACACATTGAGAATTGATTTTTATGATTTGCAAAACATTTTTTAAAAACACTTGCCTGGCACCATTTCCCACACTGCTGAAGCATCAGAGATCCAGGTAATTAATTTTTGCCTGGCCATGGGGGCTTTCCCATAATGACCTGCAGCTATGATATTTTACAGATCATCATCGCTTGTACAGTGGTGCTCAGTACCTGGGACATCACAGATCAACGGGACCAAGTGAGATATGTGAAGTCTTGTGCCTCCGCAGTGGAATCTCGCAAGACTTCAGGCACAGTACAGCTTCAATAGAGCACAGTGAGGAGCGCCACTGTGCAGGTGCGAGAGCTGTGAATGATGTTGTTGTTGTACGTTACTCATATACATACACAGGAGGGGCGGCATCTTCTATGGAGCGGGGCAGGTTTTCCAGACAGCGGGGTGGCTTGGACTAAAGTGTACTATACCCCATCAGACTCTTAAGAACTCATGAACATACTGCATGGGATGCATTAAAAGTTGTTTTATGAGGTGTGCAGGGGAACAGGAACCCTAATTATAGTATGTTAAAGGTGATGGGCAATGTTTATAACGTCCAAAACAGGTGACAGGTTCACTTTAATAGGAGTTTGTACCTGTCTTTCTTTTAGATCCTCTCAGCTGGTTTATAATAATAGTATTTATATAACACTTTTCATATTTTTGAAACACTGATCCTATTGGGCTCAATCTTAATATCCTATCAGTATGTCTTTCAAGTGTGGGAAGAAATCAGAGAACCCAGAGGGAACCCACACAAACTCCTTGCAGATGTTGTCATTAGTGGGAATCAAACCCAGGACCCCAGTACTGCATGGCTGCATTGCTAACCACTGAGCCACCATACAGTGCTATCCAATGACCCACTGACTGTGCCACACATTTATGACCACAGATCACATCAAAATAGCATGAGCAGGGAAACAATGAGGCTGTGATGGCACAGTGCAAAATTTTTGATGAAACCAAATTATAAAAATAGAAAAATGGAAAAAAGGAAGCTCACCCTTACATAGACAGCTTGGATCCAGTCTTCTCACTTCAGGAGGTGCATGCCTGGACTAGGTACAAACACTGCTCTCAGGTACAATAGGAATATAGATACGTTGGACAACCTATCCATATTTAAATAACAAAAATGATTTTAAGCCTAAAATACATGCATTTAAGTAACAACAACAAAAAAGTCTACAAAAGTGGATAATTTAATAAAAACATGCATGCTTCAAATCTGGCCACAAATCTCCAAAAATACATGTCATCATTAAAAAAAGTAATGATTAAGTTAGGTAGTAGTTTATTAATTGGTCTAATAACCCTTGGCTTACACTCCGCACCAAGCGTAAGTCGATTGTCATTTTACTGTGATCCGATTCTCTCGAATGCCAGAACTGAAGCACAGGTGAGAAGACGGAGAACCTAATTTCTCCATCTTCTCCATTGTTTGTGTGGGCGTAAATCAGACTTCAGATAACATCCAAATGCAGTCCAATGGTTTTCTCGCACCCATAGACTTCCAATTATGGGTGCGCTTGCTGAATGCTGTGATGTCTTTCTCATGCCAAATAGGCCTGAGAAATAAAATTGATCTGCATTGTTTCATAGTGTAACATTGGAGCACGTGCTTTCTGATAAAATATCAGATAATACTCTTCTGTTATTATACGCAAACCCTTAGAATAATGAGAAACAATCTGAGCAGGAGTTAAAATGCTCAAAAACGCAGAACGATAGAACAGTTATCACTCACCTATCTATACTAAAAAGAAAAATCATCTGGAAACAATAGTAAAAGATGTAAATGTTTAGAAATGCTGAATTGTTTCATTGTATAGTAAAAAAGGGCGCAGAAACAGATCAGATTAATCAATGGATTATATCAAATTGAGGCAGGCGTCACACACTACGATTTTGTGTGGGAACTCAATAACGATCTCAGTGGTGCGGCTTGTGGACAACATGTTAGTGAGGTGTCACATGTATAGATAACGTTCAGGACGCAGCAGCGATGTTACGTGCAGGTATTGTTGGCACAACCAGCGATTGATGCTTGTCAATGATGTGAATAGGAGAAATCGGTTAGGAGATCGGTTATGGAGGTGTCACACAGAACGATGCAGCAGATTGGATGATCGACATCGTATGATATGGGGTCCGGTTCTCATATCTGTGATTAACGATCTGACCACTTATCACTTGTCAGATCGACCTGTCACATTCAACCACGTCGTTAGAGCGACTGAAAATCTGCAACGTTTCAGCGATATCTTTACAGATATTGTAGCGTGTGATGGCCGCCTAATAGACATAAAATATATGAATAACTATTTATTATGGGAATGAGATGCTCAGATCATACTTATAGAGATAAATAAGATACTATTCTTGTCATAGATATGCAATAAATATCATAGATATGAATTAGATTGACAGACAGTTAGAAAACTAGATATAAAAGATAGATAGATAGATAGATAGATAGATCGATCAATGGATTATATCAAATTGACATACAAGAAATATATGAATACCGTATATACTCGCGTATAAGCCGAGTTTTTCAGCCCAAAAATTGGGCTGAAAAGTCCCCCCCTCGGCTTATACGCGAGTCACTGTATACTGTATACAATGTATACAGTATACAGTGCCCCCCCATATCAGTATACAGGCCCCCCCTTGGGTAGTAATCCTGTAAAGGAAGAGATTAGTATACTTATCCCTCCGCTGTCCCGCTGCCGCTGTCCTGCCGCCGCCATCGCGCTCTTCCATCTTCATCCAGCGTCTTCCGTCTTCTTCCGGCTGCCTCCGGTGGGCGCAGGCAATGACGTCATTGTCTGCGCGCCAGAGGAGGAAGCCGAAAGAAGACGGAAGACGCTGGATGAAGACGGAAGAGCACGATGGCGGCGGGACAGCGGCAGCGGGACAGCGGAGGGATAAGTATACTAATCTCTTCCTTTACAGGATTACTACCCAAGGGGGGGCCTGTATACAGATATGGGGGGGCTGCTGTATATACCTCTGGGGCTGTATATACTTCTGGGGCTGTATATACCTCTGGGGCTGTATATACCTCTGGGGCTGCTGTATACTACCTAAGGGCTGCTGTATACTACCACTGGGGCTGCTGTATATACCTCTGGGGCTGCTGTATACCTCTGGGGCTGTATATACCTCTGGGGCTGTATATACCTCTGGGGCTGCTGTATACTACCACTGGGGCTGCTGCTGTATATACCACTGGGGAGGCTGCTGTATACCACAGTGCTGGGGGCTATATACCTGTGCTGGGGTCCACCCTCGGCTTATACACGAGTCAATAGGTTTTCCCAGGTTTTGGGGGCAAAAGTAAGGGGGTCGGCTTATACACGGGTCGGCTTATACACGAGTATATACGGTAAATACTTATTATGGATATGAGATGCTCAGATGATATTTATATAGATAAATGAGATACTATACTTATGATAGATATGCGATAAATATTATAGATATGAAATTAATTGACAGATTTACAGAAAAATAGATAGATAGATAGATAGATAGATGATAGATAGATAGATAGATAGATAGATAGATTTTTTTGCTGGAAGAAGGTCTGAGGACCAAAACGTCCACCACAGGATGCCTGAAGGCCACTAAAGGCATATTACATCTTTATTGGAGTGCTGCAGTCGTTTACTGGTCTGTATAGGGGGGTGAAGGAACTTAGCCCTGGACTGATTTTTGCACCACCCTTATAAGGGATAAGAGTGCTGCTCTTAATTTTTTTCTATAGACACCCCTGCAATTCTGTCAGATAATGCTCAGTTTCTTCCTGAAAATGATTGCAGTCACAAATTCTTTGGTATTATTATCTTCATTTAATTTGTCTTCAATGAAAAAACACAAAAGAGAATGAAGCAAAAAGCAAAACATTGATCATTTCACACAAAACTCCAAAAATGGGCCAGACAAAAGTATTGGCACCCTCAGTCTAATACTTGGTTGCACAACCTTTAGCCAAAATAACTGCGATCAACCGCTTCCGGTAACCATCAATGAGTTTCTTACAATGCTCTGCTGGAATTTTAGACCATTCTTCTTTGGCAAACTGCTCCAGGTCCCTGATATTTGAAGGGTGCTTTCTCCAAACTGCCATTTTTAGATCTCTCCACAGGTGATCTATGGGATTCAGGTCTAGACTCATTACTGGCCACCTTAGAAGTCTCCAGTGCTTTCTCTCAAACCATTTTCTAGTGCTTTTTGAAGTGTTTTGGGTCATTGTCCTGCTGGAAGACCCATGACCCCTGAGAGAGACACAGCTTTCTCACACTGGGCCCTACATTATGCTGCATAATGTGTGGGTAGTCTTCAGACTTTATAATGCCATGCATACGGTCAAGCAGTCCAGTGCCAGAGGCAGCAAAGCAACCCCAAAACATCAGGGAACCTCTGCCATGTTTGACTGTAGGGACCGTGTTCTTTTCTTTGAATGCCTCTTTTTTTCTCCTGTAAACTCTATGTTGATGCCTTTGCCCAAAAAGAGAGAACATTCTTCCAAAACGTTTTAGGCTTTCTCAGGTAAGTTTTGGCAAACTCCAGCCTGGCTTTTTTATGTCTCGGGGTAAGAAGTGGGGTCTTCCTGGATCTCCTACCATACAGTCCCTTTTCATTCAGACGCCGACAGATAGTACGGGTTGACACTGTTGTACCCTCGGACTGCAGGGCAGCTTGAACTTGTTTGGATGTTAGTCAAGGTTCTTTATCCACCTTCCGCACAATCTTGCGTTGAAATCTCTCGTCAATTTTTCTTTTACGTCTACATCTAGGGAGGTTAGCCACAGTGCCATGGGCTTTAAACTTCTTGATGACACTGCGCACGGTAGACACAGGAACATTCAAGTCTTTGGAGATGGACTTGTAGCCTTGAGATTGCTCATGCTTCCTCACAATTTGGTTTCTCAAGTCCTCAGACAGTTCTTTGGTCTTCTTTCTTTTCTCCATGCTCAATGTGGTACACACAAGGACACAGGACAGAGGTTGAGTCAACTTTAATCCATGTCATCTGGCTGCAAGTGTGATTTAGTTATTGCCAACACCTGTTAGGTGCCACAGGTAAGTTACAGGTGCTGTTAATTATACAAATTAGAGAAGCATCACATGATTTTTCTAAGGGTTCCAATACTTTTGTCCACCCCATTTTTTATGTTTGGTGTGGAATTATATCCAATTTGGCTTTAGGACAATTCTTTTTGTGCTTTTTCATTGAAGACAAATTAAATGAAGATAAGAATACCAGATAATTTGTGATTGCAATCATTTTCAGGAAGAAACTGAGTATTATCTGACAGAATGGCAGAGGTGTCAATACTTTTGGCCATGACTGTAGATAGACAGACAGAGAGACAGATACTGTAGATAGATAGATAGATAAAAAGAAAGAAATATAGAAGACAGAGAGGCAGCACGTTCTTCAAAGTTTAAATAGGGAAAATATTTTTATTTTATGCCTAAAGTATACGATGTTTCAGATCAGACAATAGGCCTCTCTCAATATAGATAGATAGATAGATAGACAGTAATGTATAATATTTTCGTTTTTGCCTATATGATACAATTTTGTAAAAGTAGACCCAGGTGGAGACAGAGCCTGTATTGTGTACAGTGAAGTGTGCACAGTTCTGATTGCATTTCAGCTTCACCAGCTCAGAATGACTTCGGTCTTGGTGGATAACATTTTTTTTTACCTGCTACAGTTAAATGAAATATATACAGGATGTAATTGTGTCAAACCCAGAATCATGTGCCAGGCACTACTGGCAGGAAATGGGTTAAAATATGCTCCTCTGCGCCTGCACATACAATAGTTGCCATGACAACCTTTATAATCTGACAGACAATTCCGCCTGACATTTTTTTTGTACCTCAACCTTCATAAACTCACTAAAATGCATTCAATGTGCAAAAGAAAGCACAGACAATGTATGCAAATATATACACATTCGGTAATGCCATCTCTCATCACTAAGTATGATAGGTGGAGGCAAACACATTTCATGCAGAACCTATCTCAATAAATAGATGCATCGTCTGTCTATTGAAAGGCTGTAGAAATATACTGCTAAATAAACCTACAGGATTGATGGAAAATAACTTTCCTAGTCAGTGTGTTATATATCGTGTATGTGGAGCACAAACAGTTGCACCCAAAATATGGCCATTCTCCTGGTGTCACCAACCGGAGAAGAAAAGGTGAGAGAAGAATCAAGATAAATGTTAAATAGAAAATAGGGTTATAATCTCAGATTAAGAGTGTTCACCTCCAAATTATGGGGTATTGAACAGATCACAACAGGCATTAGGTCTTTTCTGGTTTTCGGAAATATCTTGTATCCTGTGCATAGGGATTTAAATATTGTCTTCATTTAGCAAAGTCTAAAAGAGGTAACCTCGTCACTAGCAGATCCATTCAGGATCCATTATTTGCCCATTCACTTTAATGGTGTCAGGTAGAATCTTGTTGCTTCAGGTTGCTTTCTGACACCATTAAAGTGAAGGGGCAAAAACTGAATCCTCAAAGGATCAGTTTTTGCTGAAAAAGCTGATCTTGCCTGATTTGAAAAAAACGCAAGTGTGAAACCAACCTTACATGTTTTCTATGTCAAGCTTATTCATGGGTCTTTACATATATATAAATTCAAGAGATATAATAAAAATATGTATAGACAAGCCAGCTCACCATTTTTCTCCTGGAGATTTAGGGCAGATGCAATTTCTTGTGGAGGTG
Source organism: Allobates femoralis (assembly GCA_033576535.1). Lineage (NCBI taxonomy): Eukaryota > Metazoa > Chordata > Amphibia > Anura > Aromobatidae > Allobates > Allobates femoralis. The sequence goes on from JARQOC010000005.1 coordinate 536,212,158, forward strand.
GCTTTCATGAGAAGAGATGAAGACTGGATAAAGTCCTTGATATCCAAGAGAGCAAAGATCCAGCAATAACCTCCACGGTTCTTTTTTTGCTTAAAAAATAACTTTCATTCCATCTTTTTAAAATAGTCCCATATCTCCAACACCTGTAAAGTAAGGCCATGTGGGGCTCCCCTTTACAGACTACACGCTTCAACACATATATGTCCAGGAGAAAAACGGTCAGCTGGCTTGTCATATATATATATATATATATATATATATATATATATATAATAAAGATCTGAAGGCACCTGTCCAACTTTCAAAAAAGTACCGAACCTTCGTTGGCCCATACAATAGAACAACATTTCAGTACAAAGACTTTTCTCAAGTGGTGCCTTGTGGGTGCCTTTTGGGTGCTTTTGGGTACTGCTTGAGATAGGTCTGCAATGAAAAATGGATGTATTGTATGGGCCAACAAAGGTTTGTTACTTTTCTGAAGATTGGATGGCTGCCTTCAGTATTTTTAGATTATGGATTTTTGCAAGTAACACTGCAAGGAGGATTTTTAGCACCATAAAGGTTATTCATGTGCTGCTCTTTTACTGGTTTTTATATATACAGGGGCATAACTACAACAGGTGCAGGGGTTGCAATTGCACCCAGGCCCGAGCCCAGGGCCAAAGTCCTTTGTCTATAGAAAAAAGTAACCTATTAAAGATTTGCAATATTCAGGCTCCATTGGAGTTTTTGCATCAAGGTCCGTGACATTCAAGTTACGCCACTGTATATATATATCATTTATTCTCTTATATAACACCATTAACTCCCCAGTGTTTACATACTTAAGCAGCACAGTCCCTATTGGGGTTCACAATCTAAATTCCCTATTAGAATGTCTTTGAACCCCAGTGCTGCAAGACTGCAGTGCTAACGGCTGAGCCACCGTGCTGCCCTATGTATATATATATACAGTTGACCGTACCGTATATACGTGCTAACAGTAGTAACAGTTGGTAATTGTGGTATTTAATCACTATAGCAGTTTTTATCATTGCACTAGATTTCCTGAATATGATGACAGTCTTTTTATCACTAACAGAAGAAGGTGTTAACCAATTTGTAAACACTTCCTGAATAGAGAAATGCACTTGTAATTAAATAAAACATAATTTGGAATAAATATAATTTCAATTGATTAAACAGTAAATTGAATACCGTATGTTATTTATGATGAAGGGTGCATTGAATAAAACTAAACATAATAATAATAATTTTATTTCTATAGCGCAAACATATTCCGTAGCGCTTTACAATTCAGAGGGGACATATAACAGACAATATGAGACCATACAGAGGAGGAGTGAGACCTGATCACAAGCTTACAGTCTATGAATAAAAAGAAATCTAGGTACATAAAATAGGAGCTAATGTACGCCAGAAGCTTTGCCCTCCCCAAAAATTTACATCTCGGTTCACAAACAACAAGACTTCATACAGATATGTCAATGTATAATATTTATGGCTGCATATTGTTATCCTGAAGAATTATCAATGTCCTTAAGGGGATAAAGGACACCAATTTTGGTAGTTGACAAGTATTAGTATATTTTTGCTTTATTTATCCGTGATTTTGATCTTAGCGGGTGAGTTATTTAATACATATAATTGTGATATCCTAGTAATATACGGTAGGTATTTGTATGTTTATTATTTTTATCTAGTAATTGTTCTCTACATGGTGGATTTCTTTAAAGGAAAAGTATGCTTAGAAATAAAAGAGCGAAAGAAGGAAATTAATAATTAAAAAAGTACATAAAAATAGAAAAAGGGGAGAATAAAAGAAAAAAGAGAAATGGGATAGAAAAATAGAGATAAAAATATAAAAAAAGAAGGAAAAAAGAAATGAAAAAGAGATGAAAAAGAATCGGAAGAGAAAAAGAAAGAAACACGGAAGCTATGACAGAAAGAAAGCAAGAAAAATAAATAAACACAGAAAGAACAAAGGGATGAAAGAGAGAAAGAAAGAAGTGAAAGAATGAAGAAGAAAGAAGACAGAAAGAAAGGAGGAATGAAAGAGAAAGAAAGAAAAGAAAGAAAGAAAGAAAGAAAGAAAGAGAAAGAAAGAAAGAAAGAAAGAAAGAAAGAAGAGAAGGAAAGAGAAAGAATGAAAAGGAGGAAAGAGCAAGAAATGAGGAAAGAAAGAAAGAAAGAAAGAAAGAAAGAAAGAAAGAAAGAAAGAAAGAAAGAAGAAAGAAAGAAAATGACCAAGCTTGTAAAGTGAGCATAGGCTGATGTGGTTGTGTCAGTAATTCAGCGAGCGCCTGGTTATGGGCAGGACCACACAATGAGAATGTAGTAACTGATTTCACTTCCTTGTGTTATTGTCATTGCCATTATCTTGAAGCCGCAGTTCTAGACACTTGGAAAAAACACAATTATATAAAATGACAAATGTGTCTCCCTGCACGGAGGATACATATTTCATGTCTAACTTTCTAGAGCTGATATGATGAATATAAGAACAGACAACAGCCAGGCCCTGATTAAATTTGTCATGTTAGCGCAGTAAGATCAAAATCTGTTTTCCTACTTAACTACAGCAAAACATTCACATCTTTTTACCAATTAAATGGCAGTGTGATGGATAGCTTCAATATTATATAACAGGCTGGAGTTCCAGACCCAGATTGAAGAACATTTATTTATATTGTTTAATAAAATTTAGTTTTCATCAATAGATTTTTTTTTCCTTTTGCAAAACATATGCAAGAGACTCACGCTTGATAAGTAAATCTATTAAATTGCGATAACTTAAATTTGATTGCAATGTGACACACACCTTTGTTACGTGCAGAAATAATCCTCTGATGACTGCACATTTACAGCAGATAGGTTTCTCCCTATAGCATACAAACAGTGCAGCATCAGGATAATCAACTGGTTTGTTTGCAATATATCGAGAAAATATAGGCTGCAATAGATGGCACTTTTAGGTCTCATCCAAAGTAGAGCTTATGGGCTGAATTTGCATAGCAGCACTCACAATCCTTATAATAGTACCAGAGATTGGAACCAAAATTGGAAGTATCCTACACTATTCAAAAAGATTGTCTTAGAAATGGAGTATGGCCATGAATCTCTGTTGGAGATATTTTACTCCTCTGCCCAAAATGTGAGCTTCACGAGAACCATAACTTGAGTACATAAAAGAATCTCATACACCACTCCATTAGACTCATATTTTCTTGGTGCAACTCTTCACCATTCTAGCAGTAGCTCAAGCAGAATTATCCAAGGTGCCGAGTATATTTCTCAAAAAGATCTTTCTTTATCACAACAAAGAAAAGCTGCATCGTTTTAGCCAAACACTGCCTTTATCAAGCCATAAATTGGGAAAATCCCATTTAGAAACAGATGAATAAATGTGGTATAATAATAGTAAGCGCTGAGAGCTAAAACAGGATACACAATGCTCTTAAATATATTACCTTTGAGTTTTATTCATTCAACAAATAAAAGCCCTCCTGCCACAACGCGTTTCGACGCTGACTGCGTCTTCCTCAAGTGGATCCACTTGAGGAAGACGCAGTCAGCGTCGAAACGCGTTGTGGCAGGAGGGCTTTTATTTGTTGAATGAATAAAACTCAAAGGTAATATATTTAAGAGCATTGTGTATCCTGTTTTAGCTCTCAGCGCTTACTATTATTATACCACATTTATTCATCGGCTTATCTACAATCTCCCTTCGGGGAGCGTGGTGTTGTGAGCTGCTCCGGAGCAGGACCTGGCTACATTTATCCATCCTTAAAATCGGCACATGATCCTTCACGCGAGCCAGCTAAGGAGAAGGCAGGAATCTTATATTAAAAACGTTGAAGGGGAACACCAAAGATCAGAAGATCAGTGAATATAAACCTTCACTCACCACATATCCACAATCTAGTTGTGCGGATATGGCACAACTAGTAAAGGTGAGTGAAAATCCCGAATATCGCTTAATCTAGATTCCCCAATGCAGCGTGGCGCAACCTTTGTTTTTTCTTTTGCATTTAGAAACAGAGACATTGATTGCGATTTATAATACATCAATTGGAAGAGCCCTCTACATCTTTCTCTATCTGTTTTTTTCCATTTCATGGTTTGATAAAGACTGTGTGTGGCTGAAATGTGGCAACTTTTAACTTTCTATGTTGTGATTAATAAAGAATATTTTTGAGTAATATAGCCGGTGCCTTGGATGCTTTTGTTAAACTCTTAGGGCCACGTCACACGCATCAATTTACTGAGCGATATAGCTTAAGCGACCTGCTTTTTTGATAGCTTAAGTGATATCGTTTGTGCGTCGCTGCGTGTAATCAAGCGATATTTCTTTGAAAAATTGTTTGATCGCAGATTTGTGAACATATTCACAAATCTATCGTTGGTCGGCCAGTGGACACGCAGCATCGCTGCGTGTGACACCGGCAGACTAACGATGAACGAGCTCCCAGCACCTCGCAGCCTATGCTGGGAGCTCGTATCCATGGTAAACATCGGATTACTAAGTGCCGAGCGGAGCAGTGTTGTAACATGTAAAGGTATCCTTACCTGCTAAGCAAACCTCTGTTCACAGCCAGTACATAGACCTGTTAATTTCATCACAAAGCTATTAGTCTTAGGGTATGGACACACATCTGTGAAACTCGGACGACTGTAGTGCGAGTTAAAATCAGATTGCAGTTGGACCAATGTTATTCAATGTACAGTATGAGAACACATTTCCGAATGTCAGACGTTTTTTTCTCATCCGATTCACGGACGTAAAAGCAGTCGCAACATGCTGCGACAGCATGCTATTCATGTCCGAGACTCGCCAATGCAAGTCTATTTGTCCTACAAATATCACGGACCACAATTGGATTACTGTCGGACCACAGTCAGACCATCCAACTCTTATCAGAGTTTTCACAGCTGAAACAATTGCCAAGCTGATTTCATTCGAAAATTGCATGCAACTCTCGGATTGCACTCAGACCACACTCTGATTACTGTTGGACAGCTCTCGGATGTGAACTCAGGTAATGTCAGACAGTAGCATCACTGTTGGATGCAAAATGGACCAAAACTCTGATAAAAGTCATCAGACTCTCGGATCAGTGAATCGGATTGTTTTTTCATTCGGATCCGTGTCCGTACCCTAAGGCTAGGGTCAGACCAGTATTATGCATTACGTTCTGCAGGTTCTATCTAAAACTTTGAATTTTTCAGCATAAGCGCAGTGATACCGGAGAAGTGACACTGCGTTAACGCTGTCTATTCATCCCTATGGCAGACGGAACCAGAGCGCATTGCAAACTCCGGCTTCACACTGCTTTTTCCAAGCAGTGCTTTTTCCAAGCGTATCAAATAACGTGGGATTCTTTCTGGTAAGACTGCGCTAATGCTGAAAAATTCAAAGTTTGAGATGGAACCTGCAGAACGTAATGCATAAAGCTGGTCTGACCCTAGCCTTATGTCTAATTCAGACATCAGTTTTTCATGAACAAGTGCTATCCATATTGATCACACAAAACATTCATACCTATGATAGTCTATGGGGCTGTTCACATGTCCAATTTTTTGCTTAGGGCAGAGACAAATTTGGTGAGATGCATGCGAGATACTCGCATGAGTCTCGTATGACTCAACTGGTACAGTTGCCGGCAGATGGGAAACGTCAGCTGCGTGTATTTCTATGGAGCTGGCATGCTCCGGCCTTAGACTGAGTAGTCCACACAAAAACCCAGAAATGTGCCTAACTGATCCATGTCAGATCAAATTCCCAAGTGCAATTTAATGGATCTGGGGAAAAAAAGATGCTATCTGTGTGCTGTCCATTTTTTATGGGGAATTTGATAGGAGAAGCTTGAGAAACCTCCATCATTTTTTTTTTTACATCCCAGAAAAAGTAATGAAACTGTAGCCAATCTCCGATGACACTTGTCGAGCCCCAGGTTCGGGGTACTCAGGTATCAGGCTCCAAGGGGTTAACGCTCCTATGTCACGGGGAGTGGTGGCCACGCCTGATCCTGTGTCCTGGGGGACTTCTTTGAAAAAAGGGTATATTTACAGGAGATTATATTTACAAGTTGTCATGACACCACCTGTAGTTTCTGGTGAGGAGCCACCAGCGCTGCCACAGTCTGCCGGAGGTAGATGGTATTGCGGCTAGTTGGCAAAGTCCTCTACAGGTAGGGCTGGACCTCTAGGGCAGCGTTCCTGTTTAGGGAACAAGTTCATGCAAAAGGAAACACAGGCAGAGGCAAAGTCACTTTTCCTCCGGGTACTTTACTGTTAGTTGTATCAGTTGCAGTTACAGTTCACAGTTCAGCACTTACAGTGCCTACAAGTAGTATTCAACCCCCTGCAGATTTAGGTGGTTTGATAAGATGCAAATAAGTTAGAGCCTTCAAACTGCAAACGAGAGTAGGATTTATTAACAGAAGCATAAATCTTACAAACCAAAAAGTTATGTTGCTCAGTTGAATTTTAATAAATTTTAAACATAAAAGTGTGGGTCAATTATTATTCAACCCCTAGGTTTAATATTTTGTGGAATAACCCTTGTTTGCAATTACAGCTAATAATCGTCTTTTAGAAGACCTGATCAGGCCGGCACAGGTCTCTGGAGTTATCTTGGCCCACTCCTCCATGCAGATCTTCTCCAAGTTATCTAGGTTCTTTGGGTGTCTCATGTGGACTTTAATCTTGAGCTCCTTCCACAAGTTTTCAATTGGGTTAAGGTCAGGAGACTGACAAGGCCACTCCATCACCTTGAGTTTTTCCCTCTTGAACCAGGCCTTGGTTTTCTTGGCTGTGTGCTTTGGGTCGTTGTCTTGTTGGAAGATGAAATTACGACCCATCTTAAGATCCTTGATGGAGGAGCGGAGGTTCTTGGCCAAAATCTCCAGGTAGGCCGTGCTATCCATCTTCCCATGGATGCGGATCAGATGGCCGGGCTCTTGGCTGAGAAACAGCCCCACAGCATGATGCTGCCACCATCATGCTTGACTGTAGGGATGGTATTCTTGGGGTCGTATGCAGTGCCATCCAGTCTCCAAACGTCACGTGTGTGGTTGGCTCCAAAGATCTCGATCTTGGTCTCATCAGACCATAGAACCTTGAACCAGTCTGTCTCAGAGTCCTCCAAGTGATCATGAGCAAACTGTAGACGAGCCTTGACATGACGCTTTGAAAGTAAAGGTACCTTACGGGCTCGTCTGGAACGGAGACCATTGCGGTGGAGTACGTTACTTATGGTATTGACTGAAACCAATGTCCCCACTGCCATGAGATCTTCCCGGAGCTCCTTCCTTGTTGGCCTTGGGTTAGCCTTGACTCTTCGGACAAGCCTGGCCTCGGCATGGGAGGAAACTTTCAAAGGCTGTCCATGCCGTGGAAGGCTAACAGTAGTTCTATAAGCCTTCTACTTCCGGATGATGCTCCCAACAGTGGAGACAGGTAGGCCCAACTCCTTGGAAAGGGTTTTGTAACCCTTGCCAGCCTTGTGACCCTCCATGATCTTGTCTCTGATGGCCTTGGAATGCTCCTTTGTCTTTCCCATGTTGACCATGTATGAGTGCTGTTCACAAGTTTGGGGAGGGTCTTAAATAGTCAGAAAAGGCTGGCAAAAGAGATAATTAATCCACACATGTGAAGCTCATTGTTCTTTGTGCCTGAACTACTTCTTAATACTTTAGGGGGACCAAACAGAATGCTGGTGGTTTGAGGGGTTGAATAATAATTGACCCACACTTTTATGTTTAAAATTTATTAAAGTTCAAACTGAGCAACATAACTTTTTGGTTTGTAAGATTTATGCTTCTGTTAATAAATCCTACTCTCGTTTGCAGTTTGAAGGCTCTAACTTATTTGCATCTTATCAAACCACCTAAATCTGCAGGGGGTTGAATACTACTTGTAGGCACTGTAGATGTTACAAGAACAGGTAGCTAACGGGTGGCTGCAAGTGAATCCCAGGTGGTATGGTGGAACCCTTGGTGTGCCTTCATTAACTAACCCGTGTTCGTTCTTCCCTGCTTTCCAGTTTGGTGTGAAGCCTGGTTGATTTAGAATCCAGCCTGACCTCCTGTCCTCTCTCACCTTCGCTGTCGTCGGGTAACTCTCTACTGGCTGGCCGCTCGTTCCCTTGGCGGTGCCTGGTGCCCTTCTTGTAGACTGCTCTGGTATCCAGGAGACTTGAAGACTCCACGGGAATCCAGATTCTCTACCGTGCATATAGCTCCAGCAGTGTGCGGGCTCCGGTGCCCGGTAAGCTCTCTGGGAGAACCTATCTCGCTGGCTCCTCTTTCCCAGACCGGCTGCTCTCCTGCAAAGCTCCTTTCATATTCTCCTTAAACCCTCTCTTCTTCTTCCATCTCTCCTCCTTGTCCCTCAGCCGAGAGACCCTAAGCTCAAAGACTTAGAAGTAAAGCCCAAAAGACCTAAAAGACCTCCTTGTTCCCCTAGAGGTGAATTTATTCCCTCTCAGGTAATCTCCCACCCTACACTAATGTGTGAGTGCTGGGAATGGGTCCCACCTACCATCCTAGGGTCCACCTGCAGCTAGAGCATCTGCACCTCTTTTACGGGTGCATTACTCCTCTGAGACGCCTGCATTGGCAGGGCGCCACACACTCTGTTAGCAGCTCATCATTCAGGATACTCTCACGCGTGTTGACAACAGAACAGAGCTTTAATTAGCTAATACTCCCACTCAACAACTACTTATCCTGTTAGACCCATTGCAGTTCTGAAATCCTCAAACTTAGCTCTTGGCAATGGTTTTGTCATACCATCAGCTAACATTTTGTCAGACACGCAATAAACAAACTCTAGTACACCAGATTCCACTAAGTCACGTAAGTGGTAATGGTTAACGTCAATGTGCTTAGTCCTTGCACTAATCTTCTCACTGCTGGCAAGTTTAATACATCCTTGGTTGTCCTCATATAGAGAAGTATCCCCACTCCTTGTCTGTAACTCTCATTGCTGACGTTTTGACGAACCTTTGGCTTCAGAGAGGTCTTTTTCCTTGTGGTAACTCTGTAATCTCTCATGTCTGGAGTTGGTGAAGGGACTCCATCTCTTCATTAGCGGCATTTATCCACTTCTGCGTCTCATGGACAGGCAGTTTTTGCATCTCTTGCCATGACTGTGGCTCTGATTCATGAAGTGTTCTGACCATATAAGAAAGGCGTCTAGCTGATATACCTTTGTTTGGTCTTTCTGATCTCCTGACTGGACATTGACTTGGTTCTTCTGTTTCTTCCTTGCTGGCTTCAGAGCTTATCCAGACTTCAATGTTTTCTTTTTCGGTATCTGTGTTTGCTGATTGACATTCTTGTTCTTGTTTCTTGGCTTGAATGATTAGTGTAACTTCATGGAATTTGAGTGAAACAGAGTTCTCATCAATCACTACATCTGTGCTGATTGTTACTGTGTTGTTCTCTGGGTGCAGGATTCTGTATCCCTTTTGAGTTTCACTATAGCCCACCAGGAATCCTTGCTTTGCATGTGATTCCCACTTGAAACGTTTTTGTTTGGGAACATACACAAACGTTTTGCTTCCAAATATCGTGAGATGCTTCAGGTTACACTTCTCGCAGTTCCATAGCTCATATGGAGTTTTATTTGTGACTTTACCTGGCAGTCTGTTTTGAAGATAGCAAGCTGTCTTGATGACTTCTCCCCAATACATTGTAGGTAGATTTGCATCAAACAACATACTTCTTCCACTTTCACAGAGAGTGCGGTTCTTTCTCTCTGCAATGCCATTCTTTTCTGGGTTGTATGTAATGGTAGTCTGGATTCTATTTTTTTTCAAAATGGTTGCACCTTACCACTTGTATATTCAGTCCCATTATCTGCACACAGGGCTTTTGGCATTCTTCCAAATTAGTTAAACACTACGGCAAGATGTTCTTCAAGTTTCTGTGGAACTTCATCCTTACTGTGTAGCAGGTAGGCAACTGTATATCTGGAGTAGTCATCAATAAATGTGAGAAAATATCTCTTCTTGCTTGGAGTTTGAACACTCATTGGACAGCAAACATCTGTGTGTATCAAATCCAGTGGTTGTGCAGATCTAGTGGTGCTTACTTTAGGAAAGGATTTTCTGGACATTTTTCCTTTAAGACAGCTAGTGAACTTCACTATTTGACTACATTGCTTGATTTCCACACCATTTGCAAGTTGACCTAGCCTCCTTACTGCTTCTGGGTCTCAGTGCCAAAGACGTCTGTGCCATACCTGGATACAGTTCTTATGCAGATCTTGTCTAGCACTGTACACTCTTTCTTTGCATTTTAGCTGATAAAGTTCATTTTGGATTTTTCCTTCTGCAAGAGTGTGACCCTTCTTTGATATAATGCAGCTGTTATCTTTAAAAGTAACTACCGTATATACTTGCGTATAAGCCGAGTTTTTCAGCCCAAAAATTGGGCTGAAAAGTCCCCCCCTCGGCTTATACGCGAGTCAATACGGTCCCCCTCAAAGTTTTGCCCCCCCACCTAACTTGCTGGGCCCCCCCGCATGCAGCGCTGCGCTCATACATTACCTGTCAGGCAGCTGTCACCCTCCGGTGGCGGATCGCGGCTCCCGGCTCCGGCTTCCATCTTCCTCTCTGTCTTCCTGCTTGTCACGTGACCGGCCGGCGTCGCGATGACGTCATCGCGATGAGCCCCGGCCACAAAGCAGGAAGACAGAGATGAAGATGGAAGCCGGAGCCGGGAGCCGCGATCCGCCACCGGAGGGTGACAGCTGCTAGACAGGTAATGTATGAGCGCAGCGCTGCATGCGGGGGGGCCCAGCAAGTTAGGTGGGGGCACAAAACTATGAGGGGGGCCCTGCTGGGGCCCTATATACTACCACTGGGGCTGTATGTATACTACCACTGGGGCTGTATATACTACTGGGGCTGCTGGATACTACCACTGGGGATGTATATACTACTGGGGCTGCTGGAGATGCTATATACTACCACTGGGGCTGCTATATACTACCACTGGGGCTGTCTATACCACTGGGGCTGTATATACTACTGGGGCTGCTGGGGATGCTATATACTACCACTGGGGCTGCTATATACTACCACTGGGGCTGTATATACCACTGGGGCTGTATGTATACTACCACTGGGGCTGCTGTATACTACCACTGGGGCTGCTGCTGTATATACCACTGGGGCTGCTGTATACTACCACTGGGGCTGTATACTACCACTGGGGCTGTATATACTACCACTGGGCTGTATATACTACTGGGGCTGCTGGATACTACCACTGGGGCTGTATATACTACTGGGGCTGCTGGATACTACCACTGGGGCTGTATATACTACTGGGGCTGCTGGATACTACCACTGGCGCTGTATATACTACTGGGGCTGCTGGAGATGCTATATACTACCACTGGGGCTGCTATATACTACCACTGGGGCTGTCTATACCACTGGGGCTGTATATACTACTGGGGCTGCTGGATACTACCACTGGCGCTGTATATACTACTGGGGCTGCTGGAGATGCTATATACTACCACTGGGGCTGCTATATACTACCACTGGGGCTGTATACTACCACTGGGGCTGTATATACTACCACTGGGGCTGTATACTACCACTGGGGTTGTATATACTACTGGGGCTGCTGGATACTACCACTGGGGCTGTATATACTACTGGGGCTGCTGGAGATGCTATATACTACCACTGGGGCTGCTATATTCTACCACTGGGGCTGTCTATACCACTGGGGCTGTATATACTACTGGGGCTGCTGGGGATGCTATATACTACCACTGGGGCTGCTATATACTACCACTGGGGCTGTATATACCACTGGGGCTGTATGTATACTACCACTGGGGCTGCTGTATACTACCACTGGGGCTGCTGCTGTATATACCACTGGGGCTGCTGTATACTACCACTGGGGCTGTATACTACCACTGGGGCTGTATATACTACCACTGGGCTGTATATACTACTGGGGCTGCTGGATACTACCACTGGGGCTGTATATACTACTGGGGCTGCTGGATACTACCACTGGGGCTGTATATACTACTGGGGCTGCTGGATACTACCACTGGCGCTGTATATACTACTGGGGCTGCTGGAGATGCTATATACTACCACTGGGGCTGCTATATACTACCACTGGGGCTGTCTATACCACTGGGGCTGTATATACTACTGGGGCTGCTGGATACTACAACTGGCGCTGTATATACTACTGGGGCTGCTGGAGATGCTATATACTACCACTGGGGCTGCTATATACTACCACTGGGGCTGTATACTACCACTGGGGCTGTATATACTACCACTGGGGCTGTATACTACCACTGGGGCTGTATATACTAAAAGTAGGGGGGTCGGCTTATACACGAGTCGGCTTATACACGAGTATATACGGTACATTCCCTTTTTGCGTAAGCTTCTTTACTTACAGAAGATTGCTTTCAAGACTGGGAACATAGAGAACATCCTTTACTGGGATCTTTCTTTGTGCTGAGGAAACTGGACAGTGGAGGTAGCCGTCTCCTACTCCTTCTGAAGTCATATATTAACCATTAGCTAAGATGACCTCTCCTGACTTGCTTTCATCAAGGTCAGTGAAGAAATCTTTGTTATTCGTCATATGGCTGCTAGCACCAGAGTCTATACACCATATATGCCTTGCAGATGAGCCTGTACTGGAATTAAATGCTGCTTCAACACATGCAGACTTTTCTTTTACAGCTTTTTTTCACTTTTTGATCACTGTTAAGCTGACTCATTCTTGCTTTCCAAATTCTGCAGTTTGCATTAAGGTGGCCGGGCTTTTTACAGACAAAACATTCACAAATTTCCCTTAGATTGCTCTTATTTTTAGGAAAGTCCTGTGTAATTAATGCTGTTTCTGCTGTGGATTCATTACTGTTGCTTACATTATGCGTTTTTGGCTTGAAATCATCTACAAACTTGCCTTTGACATATTCTAGTGTGAGCTCATCATCTGACAATGCATCTAGTGCAGTGACAAGTGTGTCATAATGTGGCACCCTGTGCCAGGTCACCACAGACTTCCTTGGGACACTGAGGGATTTCTCACAGCGAGTAACCCACTTCCACACAACACCTTTCACCCCAGGCCTGTAGGGGGAGCCCCACTGGTTACCTTAAGCCAGATCCCCCTATAAATAGAGGTTCTGGAGGGAAAACACCAGAGTGTGCAGTCACTACAGAACTGTAAAGAGCTTAGTGAGTTGAGCTGGTACTGGAGCCGTGCTAGACCCATACTAGTAACCACCTGAGACAGTGGTAGACATGCAGAGTAGAGGTCGAAGGCAGAGGAGAGAAACTTGCTACAAGAAGGGGGCAGAGGAGTCATACAGACTCACCCCACCAGAGTTCCGGTCACTGGGTCTGAGCTGCAGGGACAGAGAGAATAGGCCCCGCAGAGAATTCAGCACCACAAGGAGGTTTAGCTTCCAGAACACCAACAATTGAGAGCCAGGGACCGTGAGTCCGGATATATATGGGAACCCAATAGAAAGCCCTCAGTGCAGCAACCCGGGAGTGGAGAGTCACAGAGAGAGAGAAGCAACGGTCTGGTCGGGTTCCAAGCCTGCCAGACTCCAAACAGAGTAACTGAGACAAGGAGGCCTACAACCCTACTCGCTGTGGAGATCCTAAAGTGTTTCCCTCAACTCTGGACGAGTGTACCAGTACAGAATACCAGTAAAGGTACCAAAAGACTTTTATGTGTGCGTGTCCCTCCTTCCATCTGCACCACACTGACCGAGCTTCCCTACTCCCACCTTGCACAGAAACGACTGTGCCGCCCTATTACTCTCATTACAACCTACAGCCTACAGCCCCGGGGACCCCGCTCGTCCTGTAGGGAGCGGTTCCACCTTGCTGCCGCCCATCACCCCGGAGGCCCAAGCAGCGCCGGTGCCACCGGAACCCTACAGGTGGCGTCACGACTTGACAGAATTTTTATTATTTTTCCTTTTACTAATTTTTCATCTGCATCCCCCGAGCCCACGGCCTCAGGCACCGCTACCCATGACTTCCCCTCCAGACCGCGCCTGAGTGATCCGAGTACCCCCAGGGTCTGGGCTGGACAATAACTTTCTGGAAGACCACTTAATAGTAGTGCAGCAACATGAAAGTCTTTGATTTCTTCTCCAATACCCCTGAGTTGCTCCACAACCTCTAGGGCATTTCTTATATAGTCCATGCATATTCTGGCCATCACTTAGCTTAGACTGGTACAGATTTTTCATGAGATAAAGCTTATTGCTGAGATTTGATCTTTCATGCTCTTTCTGTAATCCATCCCACATCTCTTTTGCAATTGCACACTTGCATATATGCACAATCTGATCATCATATACACTGAGGGAGATAGTGCTTTGTGTTTTCTGAACTCTTCTCTAGCCAATCATCTGGTAATCAATGAGGCACTTGTTCCTGCATACATTTCCACGTACTTTCTCTTATGAGCAGCATCTTCACCTTGAATTTCAAGGATTGATATTTCTGATTTGTTCGACCTTGCACTGATCCCTGCTTGTGGACATCTTCTTTGTTGCTCTGTGGTGCTTTTGCTTTGGGCTTCTGATGCTGTATTAGTCTTCTGTGTCGCTCTGTGCTCTGTTTCATTCCTGGGGTTCTGTGTCATGCTGGAGTTCTGTGTCACGCTGGGCCCATAACCTGTTGACAGTGGATCATTCAGAATGCTTTCAAGCGTGTTGACAACAGAATAGAGCTTTAATTAGCAGTAAACAGGTATGATAGGCTTTGTGGAATCAGGAATATACATATCTTAAATGTCTCTGAGCAGCATCAGCAGGCTGCTTCTCCTCACATGCACAGACATAGGAAACTGAGTACAGTCACATGGTCTTTCCTGTGTGTGAGCCTCTTGGAGTGTTTTTTTTATCTAACTTTATAGACAATGCACAAACCTAGCAATAGAACACTTACATATACAGGAATGGAGTTGTTGCACTAAACATATTTCAACACACTCTGATCAAAGACACTTGGGCATTCTTTTCATAATTACCGACATGTGAATGAGCCCTAAGGCTGAGTTTCCATAAATCACTTATGTCCAATCAATTGTTTATGACTGACCTGAATACAATTGATGTCAATGGTTTGTACTTTGCACTGGTCTGGCATCTGTAGCTTGATCAGAAAATGTGACATTTTCTAAACCCTCGAGGACCAATCCAATGAAATGACTAATACGCTGAATACGTGAGACTATCGCACATTAATATATCAGATCAGTTCTAACTACAATTTTTCTCCAGAATTTCTATAAGTTCGTTTGGAAAAAAATAAATGTTTTTGAATATGCAGTGAAAGATCTCTAAGTAATATTTAATACTGACTTCGTATAGAAACATCATGCACAAATTGTTCAGCACCTTCCCAAACATAAAAACGTTGCACGATTCAATTAGTTTGCCTGACTACATTTTTGAAAAACCCTCTTTTCATTTGCAAAAGAAACATCAGCCATCAAGTCTAGTATAGACAATTACATTTGAATAAAAAAAAAATCAGAATAACGTTTTTCAATGGTATCTAATATACAAAACCTACCATGCAAATAGAGTGTTTAAGGTAATTAAACCCAAGCACAGCCTGTTATTCTTCTCTGGGAAAGAAGGGAACAAAATGAGAAGAACTAAATTATGAATATTTGCACATTGAGCAATAGACAATGAAATACTGGCCTTGATATAGTCTAGAGGTTAATTATGTACCTGCCCACCATATATGTCACCATTGTTTATTAATTATGCCGAAAGCACCGTATGTATCTATAAAGAAGCTCTTGTTTTCGAGATGTATGCCACATGTAGATCAAGCTTTATATTCATTCTAGCTATCAAATCAGTTTTCCTTTTGTCCTTTTGTGGCAAAAAGCCACTTGTCTAACTATGCATTTTGAGCTCATAGACAAAGAGGTATTCTGACTCCATGGAAAACCCAAGTTGCACAGAACCACATTATGACTCTCCTAAAAATTTATGACACCCTGTTATTTATACCACTGATTTCATTTGACGTTATATTGAGGTTTTTTTTTTAGCCCTTATTGAAGCAGACACAAAAAATGGTGGTATGGCATGCTATTTTAACAGTGTTATTCACCCATAAAGCATATAGTGGCACATACAGTCATATGAAAAAGTTTGGGCACCCCTCTTAATCTTGCTCTTTTTTTTTTTTGTTTACAATTGTTTTTTTGCAACAGCTATTTCAGTGTGATATATGTAATAACTGATGGACACAGTAATATTTCAGGATTGAAATGAGGTTTATTGTACTAACTAAAAATGTGAAATATGCATTATTTCAAAATTTGACAGGTGCAAAAGTATGGGCACCCTTCTGATTTTCATGATTTGAATACTCCTAACTACTTTTTACTGACTTACTGAAGCACTAAATTGGTTTGGTAACCTCATTGAGCTTTGTACTTCATAGCCCGATGTATCCAATCATGAGAAAAGCTATTTCAGGTGTCCACTTGCAAGTTGTTCTCCTAGTTGCATCTTCTCTGAGGAGTGGCATCATAGGCTCCTCAAAACAGCTCTCAAATGATCTGAAAAAAAAGATTGTTCAACATAGTTGTTCAGGGGAAGGATACAAAAAGTTGTCTCAGAGATTTAACCTGTCAGTTTCCACTGTGAGGAACATAGTAAGGAAATGGAAGACCACAGGGACAGTTCTTGTAAAGGCCAGAAGTGGCAGGCCAACAAAAATATCAGAAAGGCAGAGAAGGACAATGGTGAGAACAGTCAAGAACAATCCACAGACCACCTCCAAAGACCTGCAGCATCATCTCGCTGCAGATGGTGTCACTGTGCATCGGTCAACAATACAGCGCACACTGCACAAGGAGAAGCTGTATGGGAGAGTGATGCGAAAGAAGCCGTTTCTGCATGCACGCCACAAACAGAGTCGCCTGAGGTATGCAAAAGCACATTTGGACAAGCCAGCTTCATTTTGGAAGAAGGTCCTGTGGACTGATGAAACAAAGATTGAGTTGTTTGGTCATACAACAAGGCGTTATGCATGGCGCCACAAAAACACAGCATTCCAAGAAAAACACTTGCTACCCACTGTCAAATTTGGGGGAGGGTCCATCATGCTTTGGGGCTGTGTGGCCAATGACGGCACCGTGAATCTTGTTAAAGTTGAGGGTCGCATGGATTTCACTCAGTATCAGCAGATTCTTGAGAATAATGTTCAAGAATCAGTGTCGAAGTTGAGGTTACGCCGGGGATGGATCTTTCAGCAAGACAATGATCCAAAACACCGCTCCAAATCTCCTCAGGCATTCATGCAGAGGAACAATTACAATGTTCTGGAATGGCCATCCCAGTCCCCAGACCTGAATATCATTGAACATCTGTGGGATGTTTTGAAGCGGGCTGTCCATGCTCGGCGACCATCAACTTAACTGAACTGGAATTGTTTTGTAAAGAGGAATGGTCAAAAATACCTTCATCCAGGATCCAGGAACTCAATAACAGCTACAGGAAGCGACTAGAGGCTGTTATTTTTCCAAAAGGTGGATCTACTAAATATTAATGTCACTTTTCTGTTGAGGTGCCCATACTTTTGTACCTGTTAATTTTTTAAATAATGCATATTTCACATTTTCGGTAAGTACAATAAACCTCATTTCAATCCTGAAATACTACTGCGTCCATCAGTTATTACATATATCACGCTGAAATAGCTGTTGCAAAAAAAACAATTTTAAACAAAAAAAAAAGAGTAAGATTAAGAGGGGTGCCCAAACTTTTTCATATGACTGTAGAGTGTCTAAGACCACAGTATATAGAAAGGGAGACAGCAATGCTTAGATATGCTCCACCATTCATAATTAGCTGCAGTGTAGTTTATTCCATATATGTAGTTCCTTGCTCCTAAACTTCCAGGTATTTCAAATCACAGTCATGCTTTGGTGCTCTGCTTCTGTGCAAAGGACAAGGACATGCAGGTGGCAAATAAGGTAGCTAGTAATGGACTACGGCTGTTTTGTACTAGTCCAGCACTTCTACAGGTCCATACTCATACAGGTATGGACCTGTTGAAGTGCTGGACTAGCATGAAACGGCTGTAGTCTGTTAATAACTACCTCATCCACCTCCTGCATGTCTTTGTATGAAATAAAGAAAATGCTTGCTTGCAAGTCCAGTGAATGCCGCTCTCTATTCTCCTACATATATATTAAGTCTAAGACTACAGTGCCTATTAAAGACCATGGAAAAATATTGTGATTGTGCTGGTTTAAGGAGTATATTTGTTGAGGTGTCGTGGACAAGGCAGGGCCTGGGCCGCAGGGCAGCCCCAGCCTCACCCAGACAATCCAGCAGACTTCCCAGTGCAAAAGTTCTGTTCAACTTTGTCCTTTTCAAGGGTCAAATCATACAAAGAGTTAATTAAGTTCCTTATCAAAGTTTTACTAGAACAGTCTTGTGAAATAAAGTCACATATCTAGAACATTATTATTATTATTATTAGGTATTTATATAGCGCTATTAGGATACATGACGCTGTACAAGTTAGAGGGTAGACAAAGACAAGTAGTCGAAAAACGACGACAAATCAACAAATCAATCATGCGGGTACAATAGGGCCGGGGATCCTGTCCGCGAGGGCTTACAGTCTAGACCGTATTTTTCTGATGGCAGAATTATACCCATAAAAATAAAATTGATGAGCCCAGGGCAAGGGGTACTCGGATACCGGGCCTGGGTTTGATGGATTTAACTGGGGAATTGTGGCGCCCCACTACGTAGGTGCCACAAAAGGGGTACTGCACCCAGAAAAGCGGTGTAGTCACCCCACTGCAATTGGGATTATGGTCACTCGATGGAACCCTAGAGTAACACCCACACACTAGAATAGTAGGTGGGAGGGACCCCGGGAGGGATATAGCGACCTCTAGGGAGAACTAGAGGAGTCAGTAGTTGGAGAGTAGGAGTTGGAAGGAGTAGGAGCTGGAGCAAGGAGGGTCTCCTCGGCTGAGGGACCCAGACAAAGCAAAGATCCCAGAAAACAGAGGGAAGGAACTGAAGCTCAGCAGTGAGCTAGTTCAAGGAAAGGAAAATGGGTGCCGGAGCCCGCAACTGTGAATTCCTTTATGGTTCACAGAGAATCTGAAGGACGGGGATATTATAGATACAGCCCCAGTCTCCTGAGTGAGTCAAAACTAAAAGGGAGCCAAAAGCTAGGAGAAAAGGCCACTGCTTAGCTTAAGAGAAGGTTGTCCCGGAGACCGCAAAGGAGGGAGAGAAACAGACCAGAGAAACGCAGCAGGAGGTCAGACTGTCTTTAAGAAGTCAGATTTCACTGCCACTGGGAGGCAAGGAAAGAAAGAGAAAGAAAGGAACATAAGGAGGGATCCATCTACTGCCAGACATTCCAATTGCAGCATCCGGAGCATTTGCCATTGTAACATCTGTTGAACTGCTGAACTGTATAACTTTGGCGAAGTTTGTCAGTAAAGTTACCTGGTGAAGTGAAGTCCCGACTCTGCTGCATCCTTTCAACATAAACTGTTTGCCTTACAACATCACTGCCCCGGTGTTCCAGTTCCGCCTGCGGGGACTAATCCATCTAGGCCGCAATACCACCGACCAATGGAGGACTGTGGCGGCGCTGGTGAGCTTCACCAGACTCAGCAGGTGGCGTCACAAAGACAAAAACTGTATATAATCCCTTGTAAATAAACCCTATTTCAGCTGACCCCCCAGGGCCACGGCTTCGGGCAGGCCACTCGTGACATCCCCGAGACAGAGCTGAACTTGAGCCCGAGAGCTGAGTACCCGAGCCCTAGGTGCGCGTCAGTTTCTGGCAGTCACGAACACGATATCGTGCCCGTTACCACCGGGTACTGTGTGATTTTGAACTGGACTTAAATTGACTTTTTCTGACGTTGTACGGTGCCGAAAATGGGTTCCCGCCATTACTGCCCGAGGACCCAAGATGGCGCCGACGCCATGAAGTAAACAACATGTGCAGGCCCAGGGGAGTGCCTCAGCCCCTAGAAAAAGGAGGGCCTTGCCAGAGGCGCGAAAAAAGTGTGGCTTCCCCGATTGCCATCAATCAATCAGGGGGGCGGCCCACAGGAAGCTCCCAGGGAGTGCCCGCCCATGGCTGTACAAACCAGAAGAGAAGGACAGATGCCATCAGACTCCTTTGTACCCGGCAGCATGGCAGCACCCCGATGGAGAGATGTCGTCCATGAGCTGGAGGAGCAGACCCGCGATGAGAAAGGAGATCCAGTGGCTGCGTCCCTGCTTACCATCGAAGGGGATGCGGAGTATTGGCAGGATGCGTTCACCCGGCTCCGGCAGGAGATGGAGCAGGCGCTTACGTTGGTGTGACGGCAGTGGAGCACAGAGAGGACATATGAGCTGTCGGCTCAGAGAATGGCCCGCGAGGCGCGGGAAGCAGAAGTCGCCGTCAGAGCCGTGGAGCAGTATCGAGCCTCCCTTCCACCACCAGCAGAGACCCGGGACGCGGGGACACAGACGGAACCCCCAACACCACCACCGTCCCAGGCCAGCAGCGGTCTCCGGCTGGAGACAGCACCTGCACCTGCAACCACCACACCGGACGTGGAAATTGAGGAGCTCTACGAAAAGCCAGATGACTACAACGATGACGACTGTGAGGAACTGGCTGAAGCCTCAGGAGGAAGCACCCCGGAGGCGGCATGGTGGACTGCCTGGCAGCAGCATCGACAGGAAGTCCCCGCCATCCTGAACACCGCAGAGGCTTGTGCTACCCCTAAACTTCACAGCAGCAGCACCTCACCGCCCCCGTATCAGTCCCTGCACAGCACCCGGCTATCCCAGGATGAGAGGAGCCAGGTAGCCAGACACCGAGAGAGGGAGGACTGGTACCAGAGGGAGCGTACCACCAAGAGATTATGCGATGAGGCCCGTGCTTACCCCCCACTTCCAATGGAGCTGCGCAAGACTGGCATGGTTGTGTCAGTTTACCACAAGGACGGATGGGGATTCTTGAGAGAGCCCGGCTTGTTAGATGACATCTTTTTCTCCCGGCGAGACATTGAATCCTTTATGAGGAAAGGACATCCCAGGAGAGACCTATACAGAGGTGAGCAGGTCACCTATAAACGCTACCCTGCCCCGCTAGGGTGGTTCGCCATTAGAATCTCCAGTATAGACTGATCACATAAGTTAACCCCAAACCCCCAACTACAGAGATACCACATACATTTTCAAAGTGTAATACCTCCCTGTGGCGCCTTGCCATAGAGGCGCCACATAATGACATCAGGCATGCCAATACGTGCAAAAATGTTTTTATGCAAAAAAACAGTAGTAAAAATGTGGCAAGCTGCTTATTGCATAGAAAAGATTATTAAAATGTAACATCAATTGGGGTTCAGACAGGAGTATGACAGGAGAATGTAAAAAAAACTTTTTTTCTGGTGGCACAAATACTGTAATATATACAGCCAATAATCAACAGGTATTACAGGAGATCAAACCACCTCAGTGGTACTAATAGCAGATAGAGACTCAGGTGAAGTCACAGTTACTTGGAGTTGCACTTGTGGCACACAGTATTAAGAACACTAAAAGACTTCCGGTTCCGGCGCCTCCATGTGTAGCCGCAGCTGAGCCCGCTCCGCTCCCCGCCTTGGCAATTCGCCACAATCCGCCGCCATCCGACCTCCAACGCTGCCCCCTGATCCTGCAGTATTAGAGAGGCGGCCGCCGCAATCCCGGTAGCGTCCATCATGGCTACGATGGACCGCTATGTAACGAGAGGCAAGGAGGGAGACAGAAGCGGGACGCCATGTGAGGAGCACGGCAATGGAAGGAGCACCTCAGAAGCTGCATGGTGGTCCGCATGGCAGCGGCAGCAGCGAGGTACCCCCACCGTTGTGAGCTCAGCGGAGACCAGAGCGTCGTCCAGAGTCCCAACCGGCAACTTACCACCACCAGGTACCAGTCGTCTTTAAACCAGCGAGACCAAGTAGCAAGACAACGACGCAGAGAGGAATGGTTCCAAAAAGAACAGGCTACCCGGCGACTTCGAGATGAAGCATGAGCACAGTCCCCGCCTTCATTGGAGTTGCGCCGCCAAGGAACCGTTGTTTCTGTTTACCATGATGAAGGATGGGGATTCCTGTGTGAACCCGGACTTCAGGAAGACATTTTTTTCACCCGAAGAGACGTAAAATCGTACCTGCGGCGTGGACACCCGGATTGTGATCTGTACCGAGATGAGCAGGTTACATTTGAGAGGCATCCAGGCCCCTTAGGCTGGTTTGTAATTAGAGTATCCCGCCAACCATAGACTCTCACAATAGAGACTATGACTGTATATAGCCCCTTCTTTTTCAGTCACCTGTCCCCTTTATTTTTCGCCTTCGTTTTGAGTCCCAGAATAATGAGCGTGCCCCTGTGTGTTTTTGACCTGAAGATCCAGAGACTTTTATTTTGAACTTTGCCCCTTGTTGATAATGTGTGATGTGTACGTAGCAGTCTGGCGGTGATAATTCACACTGGACTGTGCTGGACAATAAGTTACCGCCGGACCCGCACTGTTAGTACCGGTCCCTGTTGGGCCGAGTTAGACTATGTTTATGCAGATAGGGAAGCTGGAGAGTAATAACTTTGCCAACAGGTGACTCGAGGGCCGTGGGGTCTATTATACTAACTACTGCAATGTGTGTGTAACGTTCTAAGAAATGTGCCTCCTAGAAATAGGAAGAAATGTAAGTATGCTTGATTGTAAATAGTTTACCCGTTGATTATGATGTTGAATATAAAAAGAAAATAAAATGTTTTTCACTTCCCGGTTAAACAGGTACCAATACTCGCGGACGAGTATATTCCATCAGGGGGGTATGTGGCACCCCACAGTCAGGTGTCACAGTGGGGTATTGCACCTGTAAAAGAGGTGTAATTTCCAGAGCTGCAAGTGGATTCTAAGTTGGTGGGTTGGACCCATTCCTGCACTCCCACATTGATATAGTGGTGGGAGGTTACCCGGGAGAGAGATATATTCACCTCTAGGAGGAACAAAGAGCAGCTAGTCTGTGGAGGAGAGGAGTTGGGAAACTTGGAAAAGAGTGTGGAACGAGGCGGAAGGTTTTACCCGGATGGCTCTACGCTGATCCGAGGAAAGGAGAAAGACAGTCCTGAGGGGATCCTGAAAGAGGGCGCCCGACGTGAGGAGTCTAGGCCCTAGAGAGAAAGGGTGAACCCCAGCATGGAGCGACCATACTCCAGGGAATTCCCCAGTCCACCACAGGAACGCCGGCCCCGAGGAAACGGCCAGAGTACACCTCTGAAGTCGTCAACTGGCTGCTGCGGTCTGTTTACCGACTGCAGCACCCTGCTAGATGGAGCGGTCTGCCTGCTTCCTCACAACAAGGGAGGGGAGCCCCAAGTCTACCCACAAGGAGCCATTGCGTATAGACTCATCCTAGGCGGGGAAGAAAGGACACGGGTTCATCAACTAAAGTTTACCACGGGTTCCACCATACCACCTGGCATCCACTTGCAGCCACCCGTAGAGCTACCTGTTTAGATACCATCTTGCTGAACTGTGGACTCTGTATTTTACTACTGAACGTTTACAGTAAAGTACCCGGGAGAAAGTGACTTTGCCTTCGAGTGGTTTTCTCCATCAACCTGTTTGCTTACATGAACGCTGCCCCGGAGGACCAGCTCCACCTGTAGGGAGCTTCACCATCTCAGCCGCATTACCATCGACCTCCGGAGGACTGTGGCGGCGCTGGTGACTCATCACCAGGTACTACAGGTGGCGTCACACGACAAACTCTAATCCCCTGTACATACACCCCGTATTGAAGTGTCACCCAGGCCATGGGCTCAGGCGCTGCCACCCGTGACATCCCCCGTGAAAGCACCCACCGACCCTGATACCCGAGTATCCCAGGGCCGGGGCTCAACATATCTTTCTGGCGTCACAAGCAGGATCTCGTGCCCGGTATTACTGTGTGCCTTGGACTATTGAAAATAACTTTTTCTGCCATTGCTTGGCGCCAAAAATGGGTTCCCGCCATCACTGCAGGAGAACCCAAGATGGCGCCGTAGCCATGTACTAGACACCATGTGTAGGCCTGGGGGTGTGCCTCAGCCCCTAGAAGAAGGAGGGCCAAGACAGAGGCGCCAAAAAGTGTGGCCACCCCGATTGCCATTAATCAATCAGGGGGGGCGGCCCACAGGAAGTTCTCCACGAGTGGCTGCCAATCAAGAGACAAACCGGAAGAGAAGGACAGAACGACCTAGGCTCCTTTATACCCGGCAGCATGGCGGCACCCCATTAGAGAGATATAATGCGGGAGGTTGAAGAACAGACCAGAGCCACACAAGGAGACCCGGCAGCGGCGTCCCTCTTAACACTAGAGGGGGATGCTGTCTACTGGAGAGATGCGTTTGAACGGCTTCGCCAGGACATAGAGGAGGCCCTGGCATGGGTGTGCCGAAGGTGGAGCACGGAGAGAGCCTGTGAGCTGAGAACCATGAGAGAAGGCCGAGAAGCACGGGAGGCAGCGGTAGCAATGCAGGCAGTTGTGGAGTACCGTGCCTCATTACCACCCGTACTGCCACCCGTCCAGACCCGGGACGCAGGGACCCAGACTGGAACCCCTGTAACACCACCGTTCCATACCTGCAGCTGTCTCCGGCTGGAGACAGCCTGACAGTCCCCTACAGAACCAGACATCGTCATCGAAGCTGAGGAAGAAGAAGACGAGACTTACTCCGAGGAACCAGAAGACATAGAAGGAGCCTCAGGAGGGAGCACCCCAGAAGCTGCCTGGTGGTCCGCATGGCAGCGGCAGCAGCGAGGTACCCCCACCGTTGTGAGCTCAGCGGAAACCAGAACGTCGTCCAGAGTCCCAACCAGCAACTCACCACCACTGGAGTACCAGTCGTCTTTAAACCAGCGAGACCAAGTAGCAAGACAACGACGCAGAGAGGAATGGTTCTAGAAAGAACAGGCTACCCGGCGACTTCGTGAAAAAAACTTCCTCATCCACGGGACATCCTCAGGGCAATCAGCTAACTGGATTCTGCTTGGTGGTTGGGCCCCTGACCTGGCTTGCATGAGCTTTAACACATAGTCCATATTTTTGGTTAGTTGCAGCACCTGGTTACGTAGGGCATCATCAGGGTTCTTTGCTACAGCTTGCCCTGCTGCTTTTGCAGGGTTTTTGGGAGTAGGTTCAAAGTTTATGGGAGAGGTGTTAACCTGCCAGGGTTGGGTTGCAGGTTCTGTAGGCACTGGGTCTCGTAGCACTGTTATGGCGTGGTCTTTTAAAGCATTGAAGTTCACATCAGGATGATCTAAGACCCACATATGTACCTGCTGGCGGTGGTAGTCCAACCTCAATCCATTCATAAACTGTTCTGCAAGCATTTTATCTTCTTCCAGTACACTTGCCAGGTCTACCTTCTTTAAGGACCGGAGTGCCCCTTGTAAACTTCAGGCAAAGTCTCTGATGGTATCTTGCAGTCTCTGTGTGCATTGGTAGAATATCATCCTTAGTTCAAACTGTGTGTGTTTTTCACAAGCAGCTTTGAGCTTGTCAAATACTTTTGCTGTGGGGTCTCTGTCAGCATCGCTCCAAGACTCGACCTCTAGCTCCGCTGCGCCTGTTAATTGTCCCACCACAATGGCGCCTTGCTGCTTTTCTGTCATGGCATACATGTCCAGCACTGCACATATCTTTTGTCTGAAGGCTGCTAAGGTACCAGGCTTACACCTCATAGGTTGACAAACATTTTGCGCCTGGTATGTACGGAAAGGCTAACGGCATTATCGGGGCCACTGCTCCGGGTGCTGCGGCTCCCACACTGGCTGTGGAATCGGTCAGTACTGCGTTCCGGACATCCCTTCTGTCAGGGACCTGGGCATCGTCCCCTTCACTCATGGTGAGGCTTCTACCCTAGTTAACCACTGCCAGCCGGTGCAGTTAACTTTTATGGTAGTTGGCGGCTTTACAGGGGGAGTGGAGTACCTCGGGTATTTCTGGAACTAGACGCTGCACTTCGTTGATCTTTGGCAGAGCGGAGGGGCGGGGCTTATCTTTGCGCTCTTTTCTAGCTGCTACGATCTTCAGGCTCTGTGGCGCAGTAATGGCGGCCCGATTTTACAGTTCACAAAACAGTCAATAAAGTCTATTTTAAGAACACAGTACCCGGTTTTACTGGGCACGGAATCCTGTTCGTGATGCCAGAACTGATCCAGTTGACAGGGTAGGGGGTACTCATACCTGGACAGGGGTTACTTCGGTGGGGGATCATGGCTGGTCGGTTCCCGGTTCCGTGCCCTGGACCCTCAGTGGCAGGGATGGGGGATGATGATGATGGGGAATGATACTGTGATGCCACCTGTGGTACCTGGTAATAGGGTTACCAGCACTGCGGCCGGCCGCTGAGGTGATGAAAATGCAGCTTTAGTAGTACAGCTCCCCACAGGTGGAGCTTTACCTCAGGGCAGCGGTGAAAGCTGCAGGCGGAGGCGGGGAAGCAGGCACGCACACACACACAATTGTCTCTGTTTCAGTACCTTTTACTGATGTCCGGTAACAGGTACGGTCCAGGAGGTAACCAGGTTTCGGTGCAGCTTAGGACATTCACCTTGGAGAGTTGTGAGGCCTCCTCTATTAGTGAGTGCGGTGTTTAGGGTAAGCTCTGCCTGTAGCTGAACTTGCCGCTCTTTCTCCCTATCAGGGTGCTGTTCCACAACCAACAATGAGGACCTTTCTGTGGGATTCCTATTCTCTGCTTAGGTCCCTGGTCCTATGCTCGGTCAGGTTTGGAGTCTTCTATTCTTTACTTCAGGTGGAATAGATCCTCCTGGTCTGTACGGGCTTTTGCTGCTACACTGTAGATGAACAGTAGCTTCGGACTCCGATGTCCGGGTGGCTAAAGGGTTCTCATATCTGTTCCCTTCTTCCTACTTCTCCCACTGGCCTCTGTCCCTCTCCCTAGGGCTCAGCACAGCTGGGTCAGGTTTCCTGGTTCTGGGTCTGGCTTGGTCCCAGCAACCAGCTCTTTCTAGTACTAATTGCTCTCTTCTCTGCAGTCTCCCTGAAACTAACTGACTCCTCCCCTCAGGCCTGCATCTTTATATGGGATCTGGCTTAAGGGCAGCTGGTGGGGCTCCCCCTCCAGGTCTGGGGTGGAAGAAGTTGTGTGCTGTGTGTGCCAAAGTGTACATCCTTCCCTGCACTGATGGGTCCTGTGGCAATCCCTTGCAGGGGTGCCACAGGTGCATTGAGCTTGCTAATTATTTGATATTTGATTAAACTCCAGTTTCTGAAGAACACAAGCAGCTATTAGAGCACTAAAGGTGTGATTTTTATAAAACGTATCCCTGACAAGGCTGTGTGCTTAGTTTATGCTGTCAGTTTTGCCAGAAAGACTCCCTTAAAGGTGTTCAGTATCCTAAGATTGCATTTTGTCATTTCATCACTTAACACGACGCAATATCGATTCAATATCACCTGCAATTTCATGGGAGCGTGCACGTTTTTGCCACTTTTCCCAGATTGCCTTGTAGTTGTCACACGGGGAGATATCGAAGACAACGCAACTAGAATGATGAAAGCAACTTTCGTTCGCTTGGTATGAGCAACCCAGCGAGCGATATTTATCGATGTAATAGATAGGGGAAGTTGCTTTCATCATCGCTATTGCAGTGTCACACTGAGTGATCCTACAGGCCACTTTAGATCTATAAAAATGAGAATGCGCATAGGGTCTTATCCCTGAGGAAGGAGCTGGGATTTGAGCTCCGAAACGCGTTGGAAAATAAAGCAGAAAATAATCCATTCAAAGCATACCGGGGTCTTTGATATTTCTTTGTGGCAGCAGCGTGGACCTGGAGGCACTTGGTCCTGGAAAGAGTTCATATTCCCACATCGTGGAAGTGCGGTCCTTGCGGCAGCTGCTAAGTTTGAGCGATCAAGCTAGTTGTGAGCTTCACAACCAAACCAGGTAAGCAGATTTTATGCTATACGTTATCTGTCTCCTAAGTGGGTCATTCCCTGAGGAAAGAGCTGGGATTGAGCTCCGAAGCGCGTCGGAAAATAAAGCAGAAAATAATCCATTCAAAGCATTCCGGTGTCTTTGATATTTCTTTGTGGCAGCAGCGTGGACCTGGTGGCACTTGGTCCTGGAAAGAGTACAGGCCACTTTACACACACAGATATCTGTGACCAACTTCTGAACAGATCTCTGGTTGCAGTGAAATCATGGACACATTGTTACATTTGTACACAGCCACAAAATGTAACAATGTGTCCATGATTTCACTGCAACCAGAGATCTGTTCAGAAGTTGGTCACAGATATCTGTGTGTGTAACGTGGCCTTACCTTATGCAACATCGCCTGATTTAAGTGAGTACAAATAAATCAGGCGATGTCACTCTAGCGATAAATTGCAATCGCATCGCCCTATAACATGACACGGCGCACTCACGATATCAATTGCAATTGACCACACCACGTGACTTTGGGCAAATATTCCAGGCAATATTGTGTCGTGTAACGGTACCTTAATAAATACCTTGAGTGGATCTTTGTTTTTGGAAACTTTAAATGTGGGACTTTAATGTACAGTATATACTCGCGTATAAGCCGAGAGTTTTTCAGCCCAAAATTTGGGCTGAAAAGTCCCCCCTCGGCTTATACGCGAGTATATAAAGAATACCGCAGCAGCCCCGGAGGTATACAGGCCCCCCATCAAGTTCCAGGGCCCCCCCCCCCTTGCGCGCCAGCCTGTAAAGTAAAATCATACTTACCAGTGTCCTGTCGCGCCGTCCGCAGCTGCCGACACGCGATCCACGGCTTCATTCCGCGTCTTCCGCATTTCCTGATGTCATTGCCCGTGACCACAGGAAGTCGGAAGCCGGAAGACGCGGATTGAAGCCCGGGATCGCGTGTCGGCAGCTGTGGACGGCGCGACAGGACACTGGTAAGTATGATTTTACTTTACAGGCTGGCGCGCAAGGGGGGGGGCCCTGGAACTTGATGGGGGGCCTGTATACCTCCGGGGCTGCGGCTGCATACAGCCCCGGGGCTACGGCTGTATACAGCCCCGGGGCTGCGGCTGTATACAGCCCTGGGGCTGCGGCTGTATACAGCCCTGGGGCTGCTGCTGCTGTATACTACCTAAGGGCTGCTGTATATACCTCTGGGGCTGCATATGGGGCTGCATATGGGGCTGCATATACCTCTGGGGCTGCATATACCTCTGGGGCTGCATATACCTCTGGGGCTGCATATGGGGCTGCATATACCTCTGGGGCTGCATATGGGGCTGCATATACCTCTGGGGCTGCATATGGGGCTGCATATACCTCTGGGGCTGCATATGGGGCTGCATATACCTCTGGGGCTGCATATACCTCTGGGGCTGCATATGCCTCTGGGGCTGCATATACCTCTGGGGCTGCATATACCTCTGGGGCTGCATATGGGGCTGCATATACCTCTGGGGCTGCATATACCTCTGGGGCTGCATATGGGGCTGCATATACCTCTGGGGCTGCATATGGGGCTGCATATACCTCTGGGGCTGCATATGGGGCTGCATATACCTCTGGGGCTGCATATACCTCTGGGGCTGCATATACCTCTGGGGCTGCATATGGGGCTGCATATACCTCTGGGGCTGCTGTACACTACCACTGGGGCTGCTGCTGTATACTACCACTGGGGAGGCTGCTGTATACCTCACTGCTGGGGGTTGTATACCTGTGCTGGAGTCCACCCTCGGCTTATACGCGAGTCAATAAGTTTTCCCAGTTTTTGGGGGCAAAAGTAGGGGGGTCGGCTTATACACGGGTCGGCTTATACACGAGTATATACGGTATTTTAGTGTAAAGCAATAAAACATCTAAACTTTATTTTTAATGATTGTATTGAAGGTCAATATTCCTAGAAATATGAAATAATCCTGCATTTAATTAAAAAACTATTCTTATAGATTATTAATATCCCATTAGTCTGTTTGAAGCTAAAACAAATTTTCTCTTTCATTCTTTAATGGATTCAGTATAGTTTTGGATAATAAAATCATGACTTAGATTTTTATATTAAATCAGTCACGCTAACATTTTATGGTGCTCACAGGGTAAATGCAATCATTATAAAATGTTTTTCTGGACCGAATGCTTCTTAATGTGCTTTCGAGTTTGTTT
Source organism: Allobates femoralis (assembly GCA_033576535.1). Lineage (NCBI taxonomy): Eukaryota > Metazoa > Chordata > Amphibia > Anura > Aromobatidae > Allobates > Allobates femoralis. The sequence continues at coordinate 536,242,416 of JARQOC010000005.1, forward strand.
GCTCTTTCAGAAATGACTTTCCTGTTGTAATTAGATGTTAGCTAATAAACAGATGAAGACAACATCTGCATATAGCACATCGCTTTTTAATATTTCTAAAACTTTGTCAGGGCCCTTTCACATCAGCGATTTTCGCTGATGTGCGGCAGATCTGGCAGGTGGCGCCGCATATGCTGGATCTGCCGCCTAATGGCCGACTTACATATAAAATGGATATATGAGCAAAGAAAATTGCTGCTGTGTATTGACATTGATGAAACATTTAATAATATAAAAAATTATAGGTGAAACACTGATTCTTGAAATCAAGGGTGGGGAACTCCAGTCCTCTAGGGCCACCAACAATGCAGGTTTTGAGGATTTCCTTAGTATATAATTAATCACCTGCACTGGTGATGATTCCAAACCCTGTGCAATTCTAAGGAAAACCTTAAACCAAGACCTGTTGGCGACCCTTGGGACTGGAGTTCCCCACCTCTGCTTTAGATTAATTAGTGACCTAAAGAACTGGTCTCTACATGCATACACGGATGCCATGCCATTCTGTATACTTTTAATTAAGAAACAAGTCATATTTATAACAATATTGTTGTTGTATCTAATTTTTTACATTTTTCTGAATTCTTATAATTACAGTATGCTGGAGATTTGATGAACCAAAAGTGTATACATTTAATTACTCAGCTGTTCTATATAAATAATAGCATCCACAGCATCAGGCTGGTCAGACATCCAGAAAATCTGTCTGATAGTTGGGACCTGTGTGTCATAAATGCATTTATTTGAACAATTACTTTATAAAAGTACACACATAGAAAATCCCTTAAAGCATTAGTCCAGTATTTTTTTTTTCTTTTCAGCACTGGATCGGTGCTTTAAATCTGAGTCCCCTTCTTCTGGTCTTATACTCACTCAATCATAATTTCTGACTGTCCGGAAGTCAGAAGTTATGTCACAAGCTCTCAATACAAGTCTATGAGAGTCAGAATGAGGCCAGAATGAAGCTTCCACAGACTTATATTGAGTTGGTCTACGGATCGCTTCATGAAACACTGGAGATGCCGGAAAGTCACAAACTGCTTGAAAACTACAAGAGCAGTGATGAAAATCGATGAATACGCCAGAGGCTGAGACTGGGGGTAGGAGATTTAAATCATGACTCCAGCGGTGAAATAGAAAAAAATGCTAGAGTGGTGCTTTAAAAACAAAACAAAACATGACTCCAAACTTTGTACATGAAAATCATCTATTAGACATCAAATTAAGTACTTATGAATGATTCATAGACTTAAAAAGTCCTTGTAGTCTACATATTAATCTTTAGTCACATTCTAAAATGCCATTACAAGGTAACCAGCTGCACAGGATTGTGTGGCTATGGGAGCAGGGACCCAGCTGCAAAATCGCCAGGCTACCCGTAGAGAAGGAAAAGCTGGCTATTAACATCTCTGATACCCAAATCGAATTTTTTTAACAAAAATTTCTAAAAAAAATTTCACCACTTAGATAACAGTAAAAGTATACATGTTTGGTATCTACGAACTTGTACCGACTGGAGGCATCATACTGACACATCAGTTTTACCATATATTGAACATGACGAATAAAAAAGCCCAAAAAACAAATGTGTAATTGCACTTTTTTTTTTTTCAATTTCACCACACTTGTGATTTTTTTCCCCATTTTCCTGCACACTATATGGTAAAATAAATGATTTCATAAGTAAAACTTATCCAGCAAAAAATATTGATGGAAAAATAAAAAAGTTATGGCTGCGGGAAGTACGGGAAAGAAAAATTAAAAACAGAAAACGGAAAATCGCTCGGGGGCAAGGGGGTTAAAAGGAACTTGTCAGGTCCTCTGTGCCCCTATAACCACTTACAGTTGTGGGTACATATCCAGAATCCTTGCCTAAAAGTCCCTTCACGTATTTGCGCACATAAATAGATCTTTAGAAAAAGTATTTCTGAAGACCTTTTATGAGATGTAAAATAGGGCTTTGACTAGTCGAGGAGGCATTAATTCCCCAACTATTCAGTCCACTTCAGCATGTTATCACTTTTTCTGGCCAGAGCTGGACTATTCTTTATTAAGAAAAAGGATGGATCTATTTGGCCTTGTGTACACTCTAGAGGCCTTAACCAGATCACAATCACAAATAGGTATCCATTGCCTCTCATTGCAGAGTTGTTCAATAGCCTCAGAGGAGGCAGGATCTTCATCAAGCTCAATCTGCGAGAAGCGTACAACATGATCGACATTTGTCTGAGAGATGATTGGAAGACCACTTTTAACACCCGGGTCGGTCATTACGAATACTGTGTTATGCCATTTGAGTCTAGTGTGGTGGTGTATCTGGATGACTTCCTGGTTTTTGTCCAGTTCTGTCTACCCATGGGAGAAATGATCACCAGGTCTTGTAGAGACTCATGGAAATTCACCTGTATGAAAAATTTGAGAAGTGCTTCTTTGAGCAGATGTCTCTTCCCTTCCTTGGGTATATCAGATCTGAGACAGGACTGAAGATGTATCACTAGATGGTGTCTTCTATTCTCAATTGGCCTTGTCCTACTGGTGTAAGGTAATCCAATGGTTCTTGAGATTTGCAAACTATTATTGGCAGTTCAGCCTTCATTTCTCATAGCAGGCTGTCCCGATTTCTACGATGATCTATAAGGGCGCCAATCCAAAGATCTGGACTCCGGAGATTGAAGATGCATTTCTCTCTTTGAAACAGTCCTTCTCTACTGCTCCTGTGCTGCATAGAGCTGAAGTGAACAAGCAATTCTCTCTGGAGGTGGATGCTTCATCCTCTGGGGTTGGGGGAAGTGCTCACAAAGAAGTGTTTCTCTGGGCGATTGGTAACCTACGGCTTCCAAGGCCTTCTCTGCTCCTGAGCACAACTATTCGATTGGCTATTAAGTTGGCATTGATGCTTTGTTTACCTACTGGAGAGTGCAATCCATCCTATAGTTATTTACACTGACCATAAAAACCTGTCTTATCTGCAGTAAGAACAGAGACTGAACCATTGCTAGGCTGGATGGTCACTGTTCTCTGCCTACTTTGATTTTGTCCTATATTTCCATCTGACAGAGAAGAAGGTCAAGGCAGATGTGCTTTCCATGTCCTTTCTTCCCACCAACCAGGAGGATGAAAATTATTTTTTTGTTTGCCTAAAATACAAAGTAAATTAATCCTTTTAACTTTTTGCCTTTTAGTGATCATTCACCTTTAACCAGCTTAACTGTTCACAATGACAGGAATTTGGACCAGAGGTACCCAAACATTTGCATGCCACTGTACATGGTACATCAATTGTAATATCAATCCCATATACATTTATAGCGCATGAATCAACACCTTCCAGTAAGCCATTAACAATGGTAAGGAGATACTGGGAGTTGTAATTAGAGATGAGCAAACCTCTTGAAGTTTGGGTTCGGTTCACCGAACAGGCATTTGTTCGCCAAAAAGATTGGTGAACAGTTCACCAAACTTCTGAACCCCATTCAAATCATTGAAAGGGCCTAGAAAAAACCTTCAAAGGGGCCTAAACTCTGGCAAACACAGCTCAAACCGTTTTACAGTGGAGCCCCACTGTTGGGGCACAGCCAGGGCCGGCGTCAGCACCAGACGCACCCAGGCAAATGGGGTACAGAGGGGTAATGCACCCGTAAAAGAGGTGCAGATGATCCAGCTGCAGGTGAACCCTAGGATGGTGGGTGGGACCCATTTCCAGCACTCCCACATTAGCCTACAGGGTGGGAGGTTACCCGGGAGGGAATAAATTCACCTCTAGGGGGAACAAGGAGGTCTTTGCCTCTAAGTCTTTGCCTCTAAGACTTGGCTGCTAGGTCGCTCGGCTGAGGGACCAGGAGGAGAGATGGAAGAAGAAGAGAGGGTTTAAGGAGAATGTGAAAGGAGCTTTCCAGGAGAGCAGCCGGTCTGGGAAAGAGGAGCCAGCGAGATAGGTTCTCCCAGACAGCTTACCGGGCACTGGAGCCCGCAGACTGCTGGAGCTATATGCACAGCAGAGAATCCGGATTCCCGTGGAGTCTTCAAGTCTCCCGGGCACCAGAGCAGTCTACAAGAAGGCTACCAGGCACCGCCAAGGGAATGAGCGGCCAGTGAAGGTGAGAGAGGCCAAGAGACCAGGCTGGATTCTAAATCAACCAGGTTTCACACCAAACTGGAAAGCAGGGAAGAACAGACAGAGATTAGTTAATGAATGCACCCCAAGGGTTCCACCATACCACCAGGGATCCACTTGCAGCCACCTGTTAGCTACCTGTTCTTGTAACATCTAAAGTGCTGAACTGTGAGCTGTAACTGCAACTGCTACAACTAACAGTAAAGTACCCGGAAGAAAAGTGACTTTGCCTCTGCCTGTGGTTCCTTTTCATGTACTTGTTCCCCATACAGGAACGCTGCCTCGGAGGTCCAGCCCTACCTGTAGAGGACTTTGCCAACTAGCCGCGATACCATCTACCTCCGGCAGACTGTGGCGGCGCAGGTGACTTCTCACTAGAAACGACAGGTGGCGTCACAACAACTTGTAAATATAATCCCCTATAAATATACCCTTTTCCAAAGAAGTCCCCCAGGACACGGGACCAGGCGCGGCCACCACTCCCCATGAAACAGGAGTGTTAACCGCTTGGAGCCTGATACCCGAGTACTCCAAAGCCTGGGGCTCGTCATATGCCGGGGGCCCAGACGATGAGGGAGGGCCCACTGGACCCCTGAGCGCCCCCACATGTCATTCTAGGGGGCCCCTAACCACTGCCCCCACACGCCATCCTCAGGGCCCCCTTAGCGCTACCTCCCCCCCTCTCCATTACCGGTGGGCAGTCGCGCTGATCGCAGCCTGTCATGACGCTGCAGCCGGCGATACAAGAAATAGAGCGGCGCCGGCTGCAGCTCACACTACATGACAGGCTGCGATCAGCACGACTGCCCGCCGGTAATGGAGAGAGGGGGAGAGGCAGCGCTAAGGGGGCCCCAAGGATGAGTGTGGAAGCAGCTCTCATGGGCCCTCCTGAGAATGTGTGGGGGCAGCTCTCATGGGCCCCCTAAAATGATGTGTGGGGGCAGCTCTCTGGGGCCCTTGAGGCTGAGTTGTGGGGGTAGCACTCAAGGGCCCCTGAGGCTGAGTTGTGGGGTCAGCACTCAGGGGCCTCTGAGGCTGAGGTGTGGGGGGGCAGCACTCAGGGGCCCCTGAGGCTGAGGTGTGGGGGCAGCACTCAGGGGCCCCTGAGGCTGAGGTATGTGGGGGTGGGGTGAAGGGCAGTGCTCAGGTTCCTCTGGGGGTGAGGTGGGGTGGGGAGGCAGCGTTCAGGGGGCCCTGTCAGGGGCAAATTACACCCAGGGGGAAAACAGGTGCAGGGGAAGACAGCGTGCTGGGGGGAGATAGGAGCAGGGGAGAGATAGTCACAGGGGGGAGACCGTGCAGGGGAGAGGCAGGTACAGGGGGGAGACCGTGCAGGGGAGAGACAGCATGCAGGGGAGAGACAGGCACAGGGGAGAGACAGCATGCAGGGGAGAGACAGGCGCAGGGCGGAGACTGTTCAGGGGAGAGACAGCGTGCAGGGGAGAGACAGCGTGCAGGGGAGAGACAGGTGCAGGGGGAGACACAGCTGACAGACGCAGGGGATGATAACGTGCAGGTGGAGACAGGTGCAGTAGAGAGACACAGCGCATAGGGGGGAGACAGGCATGCAGAGGGAGATAGGTGCATGGGAGGGACACAGTGCAATGGAAGGAGACAGGCACAGGGGGAGACAGGTTTAGGGGAGAGACACAACGCACAGGGAGGGGAACAAGCACAGGTAACAGACAGGCTCAAGGGAGAGGGAGAGACAGCGTACAGGGGAGAGAAAATGCACAGAGAGAGTCGAGACCGCGCAAGAGGAGAGACATGCACAGAGAGAAGAGAGATAACGCACAAGGGTGACAGGCACAGAGAGGGGAGAGACTGGGCACAGGAGGGAGAGACTGCGCACAGGGTGGGAGAGACAGACAATGGGGGGAGAGGCAGATAATGGGGGGAGAGATAGCATGGTAGGGATTAAATTTGCGAGGGATATATATTATTGTTCGCAATCTATATAAAAAAAAATACTGCTGTGCATATATACAGCCACAAAAACCTGGAGCTGGCCCTGGGCACAGCCATTAGCTTTCTAGAGTATTGATTGCCAAGCTTCAGCACTGCTGTTACACTGCTTCCAGGCCTGCTCAAGAACTTCACTTCCCTCCCCTTGATTGGTTAAGGTAAGACGTAGCCCCACCCACCTTCTTTGCCTTTGTCTGTGATTGGTTTTGCCCATTTGAAAACCAAACTGACGTCAGATTACTGTAAAAATAAATAAATAATTCAAAAACGTGGTGTGGGGTCCCCCCAATTTTGATACCAGTAAAAATAAAGTGCGTGCCTGGGGGTTGGTATTCTTATCCTGAACAGGTACATAGTTATTGCCCCCCGCATGGTAAGAATAGCAGACCGCAGCCGCTACAGAATATGGCGCAATTATTAGAAGCACCATATCTAGGTGCTTCATCTCAGCTCATCCCGCCACCCTGGTATGGTGACAGACGGGGTAATAGAAAGAGTTAATGACAGATGAGTATTGTCAGCTGTCATCAACTCCTGGATTTTTCATATTGAGGGGTGTATGATACCCCACATTACCAATTCATTGCCTAAATAGTAAAAAACAGAGATGGAGAGAAAAATCCTTTATTGGAAATAAAACACACAAACAACCCACTTTCCCCAATTTATTAGGCCCAAACATACCCAGCTCCGATGGTAATCCACAAAGCATGAAGTATACTTGGGACGGCTACATTGCTATGACAGGAGCGTGCAACTGCATGTATTTCTATGGAGCTGCAAGCTTCAGTCTAGAGAGTGGACAGCCGTGCAAGGTGATCCATGTGAGACTCGAGTGAGTTTCCCCTGTCTGTCGCCGAGTGTGACTCCATCCTCCCACTGAATGTGGCTGTGAGTGGTGACATCAGACAGTTCATCTGAGTTCACCATGGTAACAACAGATACCATGGTAACTCAGTTATGACTGCGGGTGAACTGTCTGATGTCACTGCTCACAGCTGGCTGTTAGTGAGAGCGAGCTGCTGCGGTTTGCAGACGCTGTAATGGTCTCCACTCACTTCATGTAACCGTGCCTGGACATTTCTGTGGATTATCATTGGAGGGTATGTTTGTGCTTAAATGGGTGACAGCGGGTTGTCTGTGGGTTTTATTTACAATAAAAAAAAATTCTCCTAGTGTTTTAGTTGTAATAAAGGATTTTCTCTTTGTCTGAGTTTTTTAACTATTTAGTCACTAGAGTAGTAATGTGTGTGTATCATAGATGGCTCAACATTACCAATTCAGGGGTTGATAACAGCTGACAATACTAATCTGTCATTAACCCCATCTATTACCCCAAGTGCCAGTGAACCAGGGCAGCGAGAACAGCCAGGGTGAATTCTTGCAATTGTATAATAATTTCTTGGCTTTAATTCACCTGTATGTAATATAATTGTAAGTGAGTGATGTCAGTGGTCCCGCCTAATACAAGTCAGAACTGACGCCTCACACCTGTTCCCAGGACCCGTGGAAGCACTACTAAGCGCAAAACGATGACCGTTGTCCTGTCATCCCCCTCCCTGCACCTTTACCCTGTGAATCTACAATAAAGTAGCCTCAAATGCAAACATGCTCATGTGAGTGCTGCTTTCTGCCTACTCATTGCATTCATGAACTGTTATGCTTTCCAACTGAGCACCACAAGAAGAGTATTACTCCACCCTGGTGAACCAGTACTGTGAATCACCAACAGGTCAGTGCCCATTTCCCCTTCATTTTTTCAAACATTTCAAAAGCTGACTGCCCCAGGTTGTTTGGAGGGTAGCAACCTGGGGGTGTATGTTTCCTCCATTTTTCCCTCTTTTCCAGCTGCTATACCTCCGAGACAAAGAGGGGAAACCATTCCCATTCTTCAGGATATAGCTATGTCTCAGTCTCTCCTCCAGGGATCCGTGAGTTGTCCATACTGGTGACCCGGCTCCTGAATGTACAGTTCCTAAGTCGGTTCTGTCAGAGTTGTACACTCCTAATACACTATCTGAAGAGCCACCCTCCCCAGGTCATTTTGAGAAAAGCGACTTGGGTGTATACATTTCCTCAGTACTTCTCTGTTCTCCTTTTAATGTGCATAAGGTGCAACCAGAGAGAAGATGCAAAATTTCTCCCAGGTTCTTTCTGGACCTTTGTCTTTCCCCAGGAGAGGTGGTGGAGGGGGATGGTTGCCCCTACTAAAGTTCTCCATTCTGAGGGTGGGAGTTGCATGTATTGGGGAGATCCTTCGGTTGTCAGTCCTTCAAGGAGATGTCCACATTCCAAAAGATGCATGTGATGTGGCCATGGATAGGGGTACTCGGACATCGAGACTGATGGCAGCTTAGATGGGGAGATCACGGGTGGTTGGGATCCCGGTTCCGTGCCCTGGTGATCATTTGAGTGGATGTTGGTGGGGGAGAAAGGAGTATTTACAGGGGGTCATGATGCCACCTGTCGTTCCCGGTAAAATGGTACCGGCGCTGCAAGCCAGCCGCTGAGGTGATGATGGGTGCAGCAGAGTGTGGAGCAGCTCCCTACAGGTGGAGCTATTACCTTAGGTCAGCGGTGTAGAAATCTGGATGAGGGGAGTTTTTGTAGGTGTTTGGTGTTGCAGTTTCTACCCCTCCGCTGAGCTGCTGATGGTGCTGAGCCCTCCGGGCATCAGAATAAGGATAACTGAGTCCAATTCAACTTTACTCCACTTTAATGGGTACCGGCAGATGGTGATGTATACGGTACAGTCTGGCTTACCGGGGGTCTGTCACCAGTTCCAGGTTTCCCGTTATGGAATCTCTAGATGTTCTTCCTTCTATGGCTTTCTAGGTTAAACCTATTCTTTTTAACTTCTACCACCCTCGCAGAGCTCTCCCGCCAATCCCTTGATCTCCCACGGTGGGGCACGAGTGTCCTTTCCCGGATTTAAGAGGAGACCATGCACTCCCCGACGTCGGTACTCGGGCCGTTACCCCTATGATCTTGGATCTAGTGTGGTCCTGAGTGGCGAGGTACCCTGTGGTGCTGTCAGCAACCTGTTTAGTGATGGGCCTGCAGCTCGTCGGTCAGCAGCCGGAGATAAACGTCCGACTGCTTCGGCTACCCGCACTGCCGATGCTTCCCCAACATGACCAGCTGGCTCCAACCAGTCCTGGCCCGTTGCCCTCTGTCCTGGTTCCTGCCTTGAAGGTCGGAGTTTCTCTCTGCAGCGTTGCTGTCAGGCTAGACCTAGCTGGCTGCCTTCCTAGCACTAACTAACTAAACTAAAGCTTTCCCTCCCACTACTCTATCCTAGGCTCCACCCCACCCCTTCTGGGACCTACTAAATTACCGACCCCGTATTCTAAGTGGTGCAGTCCTAGGTGGGTGTAAAAAACAGATTCCATAAGGTGAACCTTGAACTGATGACTTTACAGGGTTAACATATTACTATTAAAGTGCAATACTAACCTGTGGTGCCTAGTCACAGGGGCGCCACACATGCTTGGTAATAAACGTGCAGGTCCGGACCTGCATGTGCATGACTGTGTATGAGTGTCCACTAATGCCATCAAGTGGACGTTTGCTTCAAGGGCTCTGGGCTTGTTGGTCTGTATCAGGTGACGGACATTGTTCTTTCTTTCAAAGTTCTTTTTATTGCAGAGAATTCAATAATAGAACAAACGAACAGGGGCGGCATACCGCATGTGCATTGAACCTGGGTCCCCAGCGGTTGGGGGCCCCGAGGTCCAGCATCTAACTGTCCACATGGCTAATTTGCATACTATGGAAATTATCCATGTGGAGAAGCAAAAGCAAGGCGGCGGGTCCCAGGCCAGGACTGCGGGGGGCACTGGGTCTCTGAACGCTGCCTCCTCGCAACGCCCATGGGCCCTGCCTGAACACTGCTCCCCGCACCCCGGGGGCCCCTGAGAGCTGCTCCCCGCACCCGCTCTCTCCCACCTAACGTCAGCTGCAGCCACTGATCGCAACTTGTGATGTAGTGAGGCAGGATCAGATCTCTAATTTTTGCATCATGATCTGATTCTGCCTCATTACACTGCACTCTGCAGCTCAGCACTTCAGGGAGCGATGACATCATCACTGAGCGCCCCTGTGTTGAGCCGTACACAGAGGGCAGAAAGACACTGGGGAGACTGGAGATGCGAGGAGAGAGGTGAGTATCCTTCTTTTTTTTATTTTTTTTTTTACTGATGGGAGACTGATGTGCGCATTATACTACATGAAGAACTATGGGGGCGCAGTGTACAATTTGGAGGACTTTGGGGGTGCATAATACAATATGGAGGACTAATGGGGGTGCAATATACTATATGGAGTACTTTGGGGGTTCATTATTCAATGTCTAGGACTTTGGGGGTGCATTATATTATACGGATGACTATGGGGTGCATTATACTATATCAAGAACTATGGGGTGCAATATACCATATGGAGGATTATGGGTGTGCATTATACAATGTGGAGGACTTTGGAGGTGCATTAAATTATACAGATGACTATGGGGGTGGATTATACCATATGGAGGATTACGTGGCTGCATTATTCAATGTGGAGGACTTTGGGGTGCATTGTACTATGTGGCGGACTATGGGGGTGCATTGTACTATATGGAGGACTATGGGGGTGTATTATACTATATGGAGGGCTATGGGGGTGCTTTATACTATGTATAGGACTGTGGGGGTGCATTATACTATATGGAGGACTATGGGGTGCATTACACTATATGGAGGATTATGGGGGTGCATTATACTATATGGAGGGTGCATTATACAATGTGGAGGACTTTGGGGGTGCATTATACTATGTGGAGGACAGTGGGGTGCAATATACTATATGGAGGACTTTGGGGGTGCATTATACTTTATAGAGGATTATGAGGGTGCATTATACTATATGGAGGATTATGAGGGTGCAATATACTATATGGAGGACTATGGGGGCACAATATACTATTTGGAGGATTATGGTGGTGCATTATACAATGTGGAGGACTTTAGAGGTGCATTATATTACATGGAGAACTATGGGGTGCAATATACTATATGGAGGGGGGAGAAGCTACATGAATAGGGGGGTCACAAGGAGGGAGAACCTGCATGAATGGGGGGCCACATAGGGGGAGAAGCACTATTGAGAAGGAGGACCGCAAATGGGAGAGAGCATTATGGAACAGACTATATATATTACCTGGAGGCTGTGCTTGGCTGTATATGTTATTTGGAGGCTGTGCTGGGCTGTATATGTTATTTAGAGGTTGTGCTGGGCTGTATATATTACCTGGAGACTATGCTAGGCTGTATATATTACCTGGAGGCTGTTCTGGGCTGTATATATTACCTGGAAGCTATGCTAGGCTGTATATATTACCTGGAAGCTATGCTGAGCTGTATATATTACCTGGAGGCTGTGCTTGGCTGTATGTGTTATTTGGAGGCTGTGCTGGGTTTATATATGTTATTTGGAGGCTGTGCTGGGATATATATGTTATTTGGAGGCTTTGCTGGGCTGTATATATATTTACAGTTGACTATATTCAGGGCCAGCACTCCTTCCCAGCGTGACACCTCCTCCTCTGGAGGTCTTTCGCCGCAGCAGTCCACGGCTCGCACGGCCGAACGGGGTGGTGAGGATATTATCCCTGCTAATCTGCGGCCAACCGTCCCTTTGCTCACTTCCAGTGCCGCTCATTAGACACATGAAAATTCGGGAAACAGAAAGAAGCCGCACACAGGACTTATCAATTCAGATCAGCGGTTTTATTGTGCCCAAGTGCACATAGCAGGGTGTGGGTAGTGGGTGGAAGGACGGGGGGTGGTGGTACAACGGCTTTTTGCGCCGCTAACAGCGCTTCAGCGGGTATATATTACCTGTGCTGGGCTTAATATGTCATTTGGAGGCTGTGCTGAGCTGCATGTGTTATTTTGAGGCTGTGCTGGGGTATATATGTTATTTGGCGGCTGTGCTGGGCTATATATGTTATTTGTTATAGTAATAATGTCTCCCATCTTGGGCCCCTATGTTCCTCCATCCAGGCCCCTATGTTCCTCCATACTAGTCCTCTATGTTGCCCCATTCTAGATCCTCAGACCGACATGAAAATATCTCCAATCATCTAGATAGATTACGACAAAACATATCTGACTTCTCACATTTCCAGCCTCTTTCATATTCTTTAATGGATTCGAGTATAAGTTTGGAAAATATAAAAATCTAGTGTCCATGATTTTAATTAAATCACATCACGCTAACATTTAATGGAGCTCACAGGGTAAATAGCAATCATTATAAAATGATTTTCTTGGACCGAATCTTTATATGTGCTATCGAGTTTGTTTGCTCTTTCCCAGAAATGGACTTTCTTTCCTGATGTAATTAATGATGTTAGCTAATAAACAGATGAAGACAACATCTGCATATAGCACATCGCTTTTAATATTACTAAAAACCTTTGTCAGGCCCTTTCACATCAGGACGGTATTTCGCTGATCTGGCAGGTGGCGCCGCATATGCCAGAATCTGCCGCCACATATGGCCGACTTACATATAAAATGGATATATGAGCAAAGAAAATTCAGCTGTTGTATTGACAATGATGAAACATTTAATAATATAAAAAATTAAAGGTGAAACACTGATTCATTCCTTGAAATCAAGGGTGGTGAACTCCCGTCCTCTAAGGCCACCAACAATGCAGGTTTTGAGATTTCCTAAGTATAAATCACCTGTCACTGGATTATGAATTCCAAACCCTGGTGCAATGCTAAGAGAAAACCTTAAACCAAGACCTGTTTGTGACCCTTGATGACTGGAGTTCCCCACCTCTGCTATTAGATTTAATTAGTGACTTTAAAAAAAACCTAAGGAACATGGCTCTCTACAATGCATACACGGATGCCATGCATTTCTGTATACTTTTAATTAAGAAAAACAAGTAATATTTGTAACAATATTGAGGTTGTGTGTAATCTAATTTTTATACATTTGTTCTGAATTCTTATAATTACAGTATGCTGGAAAATTTGATGAACCCAAAAGTGTATACATTTAATTACTCAGCTGTTCTATATAAATAAAGCATCCACAGCATCAGGCTGGTCAGACATCCAGAAAAATCGTCTGATAGTTGGGACCTGTGTGTCATAAATGCATTTATTTGAACAATTACTTTATAAAAGTACACACATAGAAAATCCCTTAAAGCATTAGTCCAGTATTTTTTTTTCTTTTCAGCACTGGATCGGTGCTTTAAATCTGAGTCCCTTCTTCTGGTCTTATACTCACTCAATCATAATTTCTGACTGCCCGGAAGTCAGAAGTTATTGTCACAAGCTCTCAATACAAGTCTATGAGAGTCAGAATGGGGCCCAGAATGAAGCTTCCACGACTTATATGAGTTGGTCTACGGATCGCTTCATGAAACACTGGAGATGCCGGAAAGTCACAAACTGCTTGAAAACTACAAGAGCAGTGATGAAAATCGATGAATACGCCAGAGGCTGAGACTGGGGGTAGGAGATTTAAATCATGACTCCAGCGGTTGAAATAGAAAAAAAATGCTTAGAGTGGTGCTTTAAAAAACAAACAAAAACATGACTCCAAACTTTGTACATGAAAATCATCTATTAGACATCAAATTAAGTACTTATGAATGATTCATAGACTTAAAAAGTCCTTGTAGTCTACATATTAATCTTTAGTCACATTCTAAAATGCCATTACAAGGTAACCAGCTGCACAGGATTGTGTGGCTATGGGAGCAGGGACCCAGCTGCAAAATCGCCAGGCTACCCGTAGAGAAGGAAAAGCTGGCTATTAACATCTCTGATACCCAAATCGAATTTTTTTAACAAAATATTTCTAAAAAAAATTTTCACCACTTAGATAACAGTAAAAGTATACATGTTTGGTATCTACGAACTGTACCGACTGGAGGCATCATACTGACACATCATGTTTTACCATATATTGAACATGACGAATAAAAAAGCCCAAAAAACAAATGTGTAATTGCACTTTTTTTTTTTTCAATTTCACCACACTTGTGATTTTTTTCCCCATTTTCCTGCACACTATATGGTAAAATAAATGATTTCATAAGTAAAACTTATCCAGCAAAAAATATTGATGGAAAAATAAAAAAGTTATGGCTGCGGGAAGTACGGGAAAGAAAAATTAAAAACAGAAAACGGAAAAATCGCTCGGGGGCAAGGGGGTTAAAAGGAACTTGTCAGGTCCTCTGTGCCCCTATAACCACTTACAGTTGTGGGTACATATCCAGAATCCTTGCCTAAAAGTCCCTTCACGTATTTGCGCACATAAATAGATCTTTAGAAAAAGTATTTCTGAAGACCTTTTATGAGATGTAAAATAGGGCTTTTGACTATCGAGGAGGCATTAATTCCCCAACTATTCAGTCCACTTCAGCATGTTATCACTTTTTCTGGCCAGAGCTGGACTATTCTTTATTAAGAAAAAGGATGGATCTATTTGGCCTTTGTGTACACTCTAGAGGCCTTAACCAGATCACAATCACAAATAGGTATCCATTGCCTCTCATTGCAGAGTTGTTCAATAGCCTCAGAGGATGCAGGATCTTCATCAAGCTCAATCTGCGAGAAGCGTACAACATGATCGACATTTGTCTGAGAGATGATTGGAAGACCACTTTTAACACCCGGGTCGGTCATTACGAATACTGTGTTATGCCATTTGAGTCTAGTGTGGTGGTGTATCTGGATGACTTCCTGGTTTTTGTCCAGTTCTGTCTACCCATGGGAGAAATGATCACCAGGTCTTGTAGAGACTCATGGAAATTCACCTGTATGAAAAATTTGAGAAGTGCTTCTTTGAGCAGATGTCCCCTTCCCTTCCTTGGGTATATCAGATCTGAGACAGGACTGAAGATGTATCACTAGATGGTGTCTTCTATTCTCAATTGGCCTTGTCCTACTGGTGTAAGGTAATCCAATGGTTCTTGAGATTTGCAAACTATTATTGGGAGTTCAGCCTTCATTTCTCATAGCAGGCTGTCCCGATTTCTACGATGATCTATAGGGCGCCAATCCAAAGATCTGGACCCGGAGATTGAAGATGCATTTCTCTCTTTGAAACAGTCCTTCTCTACTGCTCCTGTGCTGCATAGAGCTGAAGTGAACAAGCAATTCTCTCTGGAGGTGGATGCTTCATCCTCTGGGGTTGGGGGAAGTGCTCACAAAGAAGTGTTTCTCTGGGCGATTGGTAACCTACGGCTTCCAAGGCCTTCTCTGCTCCTGAGCACAACTATTCGATGGCTATTAAGTTGGCATTGATGCTTTGTTTACCTACTGGAGAGTGCAATCCATCCTATAGTTTATTTACACTGACCATAAAAACCTGTCTTATCTGCAGTAAGAACAGAGACTGAACCATTGCTAGGCTGGATGGTCACTGTTCTCTGCCTACTTTGATTTTGTCCTATATTTCTCATCTGACAGAGAAAGAAGGTCAAGGCAGATGTGCTTTCCATGTCCTTTCTTCCCACCAACCAGGAGGATGAAAATTATTTTTTTGTTTGCCTAAAATACAAAGTAAATTAATCCTTTTAACTTTTTGCCTTTTAGTGATCATTCACCTTTAACCAGTCTTAACTGTTCACAATGACAGGAATTTGGACCAGAGGTACCCAAACATTTGCATGCCACTGTACATGGTACATCAATTGTAATATCAATCCCATATACATTTTATAGCGCATGAATCAACACCTTCCAGTAAGCCATTAACAATGGTAAGGAGATACTGGGAGTTGTAATTAGAGATGAGCAAACCTCTTGAAGTTTGGGTTCGGTTCACCGAACAGGCATTTGTTCGCCAAAAAGATTGGTGAACAGTTCACCAAACTTCTGAACCCCATTCAAATCATTGAAAGGGCCTAGAAAAAACCTTCAAAGGGGCCTAAACTCTGGCAAACACAGCTCAAACCGTTTTACAGTGGAGCCCCACTGTTGGGGCACAGCCAGGGCCGGCGTCAGCACCAGACGCACCCAGGCAAATGGGGTACAGAGGGGTAATGCACCCCGTAAAAGAGGTGCAGATGATCCAGCTGCAGGTGAACCCTAGGATGGTGGGTGGGACCCATTTCCATGCACTCCCACATTAGCCTACAGGGTGGGAGGTTACCCGGGAGGGAATAAATTCACCTCTAGGGGGAACAAGGAGGTCTTTGCCTCTAAGTCTTTGCCTCTAAGACTTGGCTGCTAGGTCGCTCGGCTGAGGGACCAGGAGGAGAGATGGAAGAAGAAGAGAGGGTTTAAGGAGAATGTGAAAGGAGCTTTCCAGGAGGCAGCCGGTCTGGGAAAGAGGAGCCAGCGAGATAGGTTCTCCCAGACAGCTTACCGGGCACTGGAGCCCGCAGACTGCTGGAGCTATATGCACAGCAGAGAATCCGGATTCCCGTGGAGTCTTCAAGTCTCCCGGGCACCAGAG
Source organism: Allobates femoralis (assembly GCA_033576535.1). Lineage (NCBI taxonomy): Eukaryota > Metazoa > Chordata > Amphibia > Anura > Aromobatidae > Allobates > Allobates femoralis. Next base: position 536,259,010 of record JARQOC010000005.1, read on the forward strand.
CAGTCTACAAGAAGGCTACCAGGCACCGCCAAGGGAATGAGCGGCCAGTGAAGGTGAGAGAGGCCAAGAGACCAGGCTGGATTCTAAATCAACCAGGTTTCACACCAAACTGGAAAGCAGGGAAGAACAGACAGAGATTAGTTAATGAATGCACCCCAAGGGTTCCACCATACCACAGGGATCCACTTGCAGCCACCTGTTAGCTACCTGTTCTTGTAACATCTAAAGTGCTGAACTGTGAGCTGTAACTGCAACTGCTACAACTAACAGTAAAGTACCCGAAGAAAGTGACTTTGCCTCTGCCTGTGGTTCCTTTTCATGTACTTGTTCCCCATACAGGAACGCTGCCTCGGAGGTCCAGCCCTACCTGTAGAGGACTTTGCCAACTAGCCGCGATAACCATCTACCTCCGGCAGACTGTGGCGGCGCAGGTGACTTCTCACTAGAAACGACAGGTGGCGTCACAACAACTTGTAATATAAATCCCCTATAAATATACCCTTTTCCAAAGAAGTCCCCCAGGACACGGGACAGGCGCGGCCACCACTCCCCATGAAACAGGAGTGTTAACCGCTTGGAGCCTGATACCCGAGTACTCCAAAGCCTGGGGCTCGTCATATGCCGGGGCCCAGACGATGAGGGAGGGCCCACTGGACCCCTGAGCGCCCCCACAATGTCATTCTAGGGGGCCCCTAACCACTGCCCCCACACGCCATCCTCAGGGCCCCCTTAGCGCTACCTCCCCCCCTCTCCATTACCGGTGGGCAGTCGCGCTGATCGCAGCCTGTCATGACGCTGCAGCCGGCGATACAAGAAATAGAGCGGCGCCGGCTGCAGCTCACCACTACATGACAGGCTGCGATCAGCACGACTGCCCGCCGGTAATGGAGAGAGGGGGAGAGGCAGCGCTAAGGGGGCCCCAAGGATGAGTGTGGAAGCAGCTCTCATGGGCCCTCCTGAGAATGTGTGGGGGCAGCTCTCATGGGCCCCCTAAAATGATGTGTGGGGGCAGCTCTCTGGGGCCCTTGAGGCTGAGTTGTGGGGGGTAGCACTCAAGGGCCCCTGAGGCTGAGTTGTGGGGTCAGCACTCAGGGGCCTCTGAGGCTGAGGTGTGGGGGGGCAGCACTCAGGGGCCCCTGAGGCTGAGGTGTGGGGGCAGCACTCAGGGGCCCCTGAGGCTGAGGTATGTGGGGGTGGGGTGAAGGGCAGTGCTCAGGTTCCTCTGGGGGTGAGGTGGGTGGGGAGGCAGCGTTCAGGGGGCCCTGTCAGGGCAAATTACACCCAGGGGGAAAAACAGGTGCAGGGGAAGACAGCGTGCTGGGGGGAGATAGGAGCAGGGGAGAGATAGTCACAGGGGGGAGACCGTGCAGGGGAGAGGCAGGTACAGGGGGGAGACCGTGTGCAGGGGAGAGACAGCATGCAGGGGAGAGACAGGCACAGGGGAGAGACAGCATGCAGGGGAGAGACAGGCGCAGGGCGGAGACTGTTCAGGGGAGAGACAGCGTGCAGGGGAGAGACAGCGTGCAGGGAGAGACAGGTGCAGGGGGAGACACAGCTGACAGACGCAGGGGATGATAACGTGCAGGTGGAGACAGGTGCAGTAGAGAGACACAGCGCATAGGGGGGAGACAGGCATGCAGAGGGAGATAGGTGCATGGAGGGACACAGTGCAATGGAAGGAGACAGGCACAGGGGGAGACAGGTTTAGGGGAGAGACACAACGCACAGGGAGGGGAACAAGCACAGGTAACAGACAGGCTCAAGGGAGAGGGAGAGACAGCGTACAGGGGAGAGAAAATGCACAGAGAGAGTCGAGACCCGCGCAAGAGGAGAGACATGCACAGAGAGAAGAGAGATAACGCACAAGGGTGACAGGCACAGAGAGGGGAGAGACTGGGCACAGGAGGGAGAGACTGCGCACAGGGTGGGAGAGACAGACAATGGGGGGAGAGGCAGATAATGGGGGGAGAGATAGCATGGTAGGGATTAAATTTGCGAGGGATATATATTATTGTTTCGCAATCTATATAAAAAAAAATACTGCTGTGCATATATACAGCCACAAAAACCTGGAGCTGGCCCTGGGCACAGCCATTAGCTTTCTAGAGTATTGATTGCCAAGCTTCAGCACTGCTGTTACACTGCTTCCAGGCCTGCTCAAGAACTTCACTTCCCTCCCCTTGATTGGTTAAGGTAAGACGTAGCCCCACCCACCTTCTTTGCCTTTGTCTGTGATTGGTTTTGCCCATTTGAAAACCAAACTGACGTCAGATTACTGTAAAAATAAATAAATAATTCAAAAACGTGGTGTGGGGGTCCCCCCAATTTTGATACCAGTAAAAATAAAGTGCGTGCCTGGGGTTGGTATTCTTATCCTGAACAGGTACATAGTTATTGCCCCCCGCATGGTAAGAATAGCAGACCGCAGCCGCTACAGAATATGGCGCAATTATTAGAAGCACCATATCTAGGTGCTTCATCTCAGCTCATCCCGCCACCCTGGTTTATGGTGACAGACGGGGTAATAGAAAGAGTTAATGACAGATGAGTATTGTCAGCTGTCATCAACTCCTGGATTTTTCATATTGAGGGGTGTATGATACCCCACATTACCAATTCATTGCCTAAATAGTAAAAAACAGAGATGGAGGAGAAAAATCCTTTATTGGAAATAAAACACACAAACAACCCACTTTCCCCAAAATTTATTAGGCCCAAACATACCCAGCTCCGATGGTAATCCACAAAGCATGAAGTATACTTGGGACGGCTACATTGCTATGACAGGAGCGTGCAACTGCATGTATTTCTATGGAGCTGCAAGCTTCAGTCTAGAGAGTGGACAGCCGTGCAAGGTGATCCATGTGAGACTCGAGTGAGTTTCCCCTGTCTGTCGCCGAGTGTGACTCCATCCTCCCACTGAATGTGGCTGTGAGTGGTGACATCAGACAGTTCATCTGAGTTCACCATGGTAACAACAGATACCATGGTAACTCAGTTATGACTGCGGGTGAACTGTCTGATGTCACTGCTCACAGCTGGCTGTTAGTGAGAGCGAGCTGCTGCGGTTTGCAGACGCTGTAATGGTCTCCACTCACTTCATGTAACCGTGCCTGGACATTTCTGTGGATTATCATTGGAGGGTATGTTTGTGCTTAAATGGGTGACAGCGGGTTGTCTGTGGGTTTTATTTACAATAAAAAAAAATTCTCCTAGTGTTTTAGTTGTAATAAAGGATTTTTCTCTTTGTCTGAGTTTTTTAACTATTTAGTCACTAGAGTAGTAATGTGTGTGTATCATAGATGGCTCAACATTACCAATTCAGGGGTTGATAACAGCTGACAATACTAATCTGTCATTAACCCCATCTATTACCCCAAGTGCCAGTGAACCAGGGCAGCGAGAACAGCCAGGGTGAATTCTTGCAATTGTATAATAATTTCTTGGCTTTAATTCACCTGTATGTAATATAATTGTAAGTGAGTGATGTCAGTGGTCCCGCCTAATACAAGTCAGAACTGACGCCTCACACCTGTTCCCAGGACCCGTGGAAGCACTACTAAGCGCAAAACGATGACCGTTGTCCTGTCATCCCCCTCCCTGCACCTTTACCCTGTGAATCTACAATAAAGTAGCCTCAAATGCAAACATGCTCATGTGAGTGCTGCTTTCTGCCTACTCATTGCATTCATGAACTGTTATGCTTTCCAACTGAGCACCACAAGAAGAGTATTACTCCACCCTGGTGAACCAGTACTGTGAATCACCAACAGGTCAGTGCCCATTTCCCCTTCATTTTTTCAAACATTTCAAAAGCTGACTGCCCAGGTTGTTTGGAGGGTAGCAACCTGGGGGTGTATGTTTCCTCCATTTTTCCCTCTTTTCCAGCTGCTATACCTCCGAGACAAAGAGGGGAAACCATTCCCATTCTTCAGGATATAGCTATGTCTCAGTCTCTCCTCCAGGGATCCGTGAGTTGTCCATACTGGTGACCCGGCTCCTGAATGTACAGTTCCTAAGTCGGTTCTGTCAGAGTTGTACACTCCTAATACACTATCTGAAGAGCCACCCTCCCCAGGTCATTTTGAGAAAAGCGACTTGGGTGTATACATTTCCTCAGTACTTCTCTGTTCTCCTTTTAATGTGCATAAGGTGCAACCAGAGAGAAGATGCAAAATTTCTCCCAGGTTCTTTCTGGACCTTTGTCTTTCCCCAGGAGAGGTGGTGGAGGGGGATGGTTGCCCCTACTAAAGTTCTCCATTCTGAGGGTGGGAGTTGCATGTATTGGGGAGATCCTTCGGTTGTCAGTCCTTCAAGGAGATGTCCACATTCCAAAAGATGCATGTGATGTGGCCATGGATAGGGGTACTCGGACATCGAGACTGATGGCAGCTTAGATGGGGAGATCACGGGTGGTTGGGATCCCGGTTCCGTGCCCTGGTGATCATTTGAGTGGATGTTGGTGGGGGAGAAAGGAGTATTTACAGGGGGTCATGATGCCACCTGTCGTTCCCGGTAAAAATGGTACCGGCGCTGCAAGCCAGCCGCTGAGGTGATGATGGGTGCAGCAGAGTGTGGAGCAGCTCCCTACAGGTGGAGCTATTACCTTAGGTCAGCGGTGTAGAAATCTGGATGAGGGGAGTTTTTGTAGGTGTTTGGTGTTGCAGTTTCTACCCCTCCGCTGAGGCTGCTGATGGTGCTGAGCCCTCCGGGCATCAGAATAAGGATAACTGAGTCCAATTCAACTTTACTCCACTTTAATGGGTACCGGCAGATGGTGATGTATACGGTACAGTCTGGCTTACCGGGGGTCTGTCACCAGTTCCAGGTTTCCCGTTATGGAATCTCTAGATGTTCTTCCTTCTATGGCTTTCTAGGTTAAACCTATTCTTTTTAACTTCTTACCACCCTCGCAGAGCTCTCCCGCCAATCCCTTGATCTCCCACGGTGGGGCACGAGTGTCCTTTCCCGGATTTAAGAGGAGACCATGCACTCCCCCGACGTCGGTACTCGGGCCGTTACCCCTATGATCTTGGATCTAGTGTGGTCCTGAGTGGCGAGGTACCCTGTGGTGCTGTCAGCAACCTGTTTAGTGATGGGCCTGCAGCTCGTCGGTCAGCAGCCGGAGATAAACGTCCGACTGCTTCGGCTACCCGCACTGCCGATGCTTCCCCAACATGACCAGCTGGCTCCAACCAGTCCTGGCCCGTTGCCCTCTGTCCTGGTTCCTGCCTTGAAGGTCGGAGTTTCTCTCTGCAGCGTTGCTGTCAGGCTAGACCTAGCTGGCTGCCTTCCTAGCACTAACTAACTAAACTAAAGCTTTCCCTCCCACTACTCTATCCTAGGCTCCACCCCACCCCTTCTGGGACCTACTAAATTACCGACCCCGTATTCTAAGTGGTGCAGTCCTAGGTGGGTGTAAAAAACAGATTCCATAAGGTGAACCTTGAACTGATGACTTTACAGGGTTAACATATTACTATTAAAGTGCAATACTAACCTGTGGTGCCTAGTCACAGGGGCGCCACACATGCTTGGTAATAAACGTGCAGGTCCGGACCTGCATGTGCATGACTGTGTATGAGTGTCCACTAATGCCATCAAGTGGACGTTTGCTTCAAGGGCTCTGGGCTTGTTGGTCTGTATCAGGTGACGGACATTGTTCTTTCTTTCAAAGTTCTTTTTATTGCAGAGAATTCAATAATAGAACAAACGAACAGGGGCGGCATACCGCATGTGCATTGAACCTGGGTCCCCAGCGGTTGGGGGCCCCGAGGTCCAGCATCTAACTGTCCACATGGCTAATTTGCATACTATGGAAATTATCCATGTGGAGAAGCAAAAGCAAGGCGGCGGGTCCCAGGCCAGGACTGCGGGGGGCACTGGGTCTCTGAACGCTGCCTCCTCGCAACGCCCATGGGCCCTGCCTGAACACTGCTCCCCGCACCCCGGGGGCCCCTGAGAGCTGCTCCCCGCACACCGCTCTCTCCCACCTAACGTCAGCTGCAGCCACTGATCGCAACTTGTGATGTAGTGAGGCAGGATCAGATCTCTAATTTTTGCATCATGATCTGATTCTGCCTCATTACACTGCACTCTGCAGCTCAGCACTTCAGGGAGCGATGACATCATCACTGAGCGCCCCTGTGTTGAGCCGTACACAGAGGGCAGAAAGACACTGGGGAGACTGGAGATGCGAGGAGAGAGGTGAGTATCCTTCTTTTTTTTATTTTTTTTTTTACTGATGGGAGACTGATGTGCGCATTATACTACATGAAGAACTATGGGGGCGCAGTGTACAATTTTGGAGGACTTTGGGGGGTGCATAATACAATATGGAGGACTAATGGGGGTGCAATATACTATATGGAGTACTTTGGGGGTTCATTATTCAATGTCTAGGACTTTGGGGGTGCATTATATTATACGGATGACTATGGGGTGCATTATACTATATCAAGAACTATGGGGTGCAATATACCATATGGAGGATTATGGGTGTGCATTATACAATGTGGAGGACTTTGGAGGTGCATTAAATTATACAGATGACTATGGGGGTGGATTATACCATATGGAGGATTACGTGGCTGCATTATTCAATGTGGAGGACTTTGGGGTGCATTGTACTATGTGGCGGACTATGGGGGTGCATTGTACTATATGGAGGACTATGGGGGTGTATTATACTATATGGAGGGCTATGGGGGTGCTTTATACTATGTATAGGACTGTGGGGGTGCATTATACTATATGGAGGACTATGGGGTGCATTACACTATATGGAGGATTATGGGGGTGCATTATACTATATGGAGGGTGCATTATACAATGTGGAGGACTTTGGGGGTGCATTATACTATGTGGAGGACAGTGGGGTGCAATATACTATATGGAGGACTTTGGGGGTGCATTATACTTTATAGAGGATTATGAGGGTGCATTATACTATATGGAGGATTATGAGGGTGCAATATACTATATGGAGGACTATGGGGGCACAATATACTATTTGGAGGATTATGGTGGTGCATTATACAATGTGGAGGACTTTAGAGGTGCATTATATTACATGGAGAACTATGGGGTGCAATATACTATATGGAGGGGGGAGAAGCTACATGAATAGGGGGGTCACAAGGAGGGAGAACCTGCATGAATGGGGGGCCACATAGGGGGAGAAGCACTATTGAGAAGGAGGACCGCAAATGGGAGAGAGCATTATGGAACAGACTATATATATTACCTGGAGGCTGTGCTTGGCTGTATATGTTATTTGGAGGCTGTGCTGGGCTGTATATGTTATTTAGAGGTTGTGCTGGGCTGTATATATTACCTGGAGACTATGCTAGGCTGTATATATTACCTGGAGGCTGTTCTGGGCTGTATATATTACCTGGAAGCTATGCTAGGCTGTATATATTACCTGGAAGCTATGCTGAGCTGTATATATTACCTGGAGGCTGTGCTTGGCTGTATGTGTTATTTGGAGGCTGTGCTGGGTTATATATGTTATTTGGAGGCTGTGCTGGGATATATATGTTATTTGGAGGCTTTGCTGGGCTGTATATATATTTACAGTTGACTATATTCAGGGCCAGCACTCCTTCCCAGCGTGACACCTCCTCCTCTGGAGGTCTTTCGCCGCAGCAGTCCACGGCTCGCACGGCCGAACGGGGTGGTGAGGATATTATCCCTGCTAATCTGCGGCCAACCGTCCCTTTGCTCACTTCCAGTGCCGCTCATTAGACACATGAAAATTCGGGAAACAGAAAGAAGCCGCACACAGGACTTATCAATTCAGATCAGCGGTTTTATTGTGCCCAAGTGCACATAGCAGGGTGGGTGGTAGTGGGTGGAAGGACGGGGGGTGGTGGTACAACGGCTTTTTGCGCCGCTAACAGCGCTTCAGCGGGTATATATTACCTGTGCTGGGCTTAATATGTCATTTGGAGGCTGTGCTGAGCTGCATGTGTTATTTTGAGGCTGTGCTGGGGTATATATGTTATTTGGCGGCTGTGCTGGGCTATATATGTTATTTGTTATAGTAATAATGTCTCCCATCTTGGGCCCCTATGTTCCTCCATCCAGGCCCCTATGTTCCTCCATACTAGTCCTCTATGTTGCCCCATTCTAGATCCTCAGACCGACATGAAAATATCTCCAATCATCTAGATAGATTACGACAAAACATATCTGACTTCTCACATTTCCAGCCCCGTCCCCATCTATTCCCACACTGGATAAACACCTCATCCTACAGATCCCCAATGCTGAGCCCGCTGCTGCTGAATGTGTCCCTATTACTGCACCTGCTGTATAGTACAAAAACAAAGCTACTCTTACTACCCCACATAATAATGTCACACTGTGCTCCCCACATAATAATACCACCACTGTGCCCTCACATAATACCACCACTGTGCCCCCACATAATACCACCACTGTGCCCCCACATAATAATGTCACCACTGTGCCCACCACACATAATAATGCCACCACTGTGCCCCCCACATATTAATGTCACTACTGTGCCCGCACATATTAATGTCCTCACAGTGCCCCCACATAATAATGTCACCACTGTGCCCCCACATAATAATGTCACCACAGTGCACCCCACATAATAATGTCACCACTGTGCCCCCACATAATAATGCCACCACTGTGCCCCCCACATATTAATGTCACTACTGTGCCCCCACATAATAATGTCACCACAGTGCCCCCCACATAATAATGTCACCACAGTGTCCCCGACATAATGATGTCATCACTGTGCCCCCCCACATAATGTCACCACTGTGTCCCCCACATAATAATGTCACCACTGTGCCCCCCACATAATAATGTCACCACTGTGTCCCCCACATAATAATGCCAACACTGTGCCCCCCACAAAATACCACCACTATGCCTCTCACATAATAATGTCACCACTGTGCCCCCACATAATAGTGCCACCACTGTTCCCCATACATAATACCACCACTTTGCCTCCCACATAATAATGTCACCACTGTGCCCCCACTTAATAATGTCATGACTGTGCCCCCACATAATAATGCCCCCACTGTGCTCCCACATATTAATGTCACCACTGTGCCCCCACATAATACTACTACCACTGTGCCCCCACATAATAATGTCACCATTGTGCCCCCACATAATTATACCACCACTGTGCGCCCACATAATAATGCCACCAGTGTGCCCCCACACACTTGTCTCCTGAGATATGTCCCCAATCCTGAGCCGCTGGTATATGCTCCCAATCCTGAGTCCCTGCTGTGCGTCCCCCATCCTGAGCCCCTGGTATATGCCCCTCATTCTGAGCCCCTGGTCTCCCCATCCTGGGCCCCTTGTATATGTCCCCCCATCCTTGGCTCCTGGCCACTTATCCTGGGCCCCTGGTATATGCTCCCATCCTTGACCCCTCATATATATCCCCCCCATCCTGGGCCCCGTGTCCTCCATCCTGGGCCCCTGCTATATGTCTCCCATGCTGAGCCCCTGGGCACCCATCCTGGGCCCCAGACCCCTGGTACATGTCCCCCCCATCCTGAGCTCCTTGGCTCCCAATCCTGAGCCCATGGACCCCATCCTAAGCCCCTGCACCCCCATCCTGGGCCCCCCATCCTGAGCCCCTGGACCTCTATCCTGGGCCCCACATCCTGAGCCTCGGACCCTCATCCTGGGCCCCCCATCCTCAGCCCGTGGATCTAATCCTGAGCTCCTGGACCTCCATCCTGATCCCCTGAACACCATCCTAAACCCCTGGACCCCCATCCTTTTCCCCCATCCTGAGCCCCTGGACCTACATCCTGAGCCCCCCATCTTGAGCACATGGACTCCCATCCTGGGCCCCCTATCCTGAGCCCCTAGACACCCATCGTTAGCCCCTGCACCCCATCCTGAGCCTCTGGACCCTAATCCTGGGCCCTCCATCCTGAGCAACTAGACCCCATCCAGAGCCCCTGGACGCCCATCTTGGGCCCCCATCCTAAGCCCCTGGACCCTCATCCTGAGCCCCCCATCTTGAGCACATGGACCCCCATCCTGGGCCCCCATCCTGAGCCCCTGGACCCTCATCCTGAGCCCTCCATCCTGAGCTCTTGGACCCCATCCTGAGCCTCTGGACCCCCATCCTGGACACCCATCCTTAGCCCCTGGACCCCATCCTGAGCCCCTGGACCCCCATCCTGGGCCCTCCAGTCTGAGCTCCTGGACCCCAACCTGAGACCCTGAACCCCCATCCTGGGCCCCTCATCCTGAGCCCCTGGACTTCCATCGTGGGCTCCCCATCCTGGACCCCTCATCCTGAGCCCCTGGACTTCCATCTTGGGCTCCCCATCCTGGACCCATGGACTCTCATCCTGGGTGCCCCATCCTCAGCCCCTAGACCCCATCCTGAACCCCTGGACCCCCATCCCGGGCCCATCCATTGTGAGCCCCTGGATCCCAATCCTGAGGCCCCCATCCTCAGCCCCTGGAACCCATCCTGAACCCCTGGACTCCCATCCTGGTCCCCTTATCCTGAGCCCCTTGGCCCCCATTCTGGACCCGCATCCTGAGCACCTGGATTCCTAAGCCCCTGGACCCCTATTCTGACCCCTTCCATCCTGAACTCCTGTACCCCATCCTGAGCCCCTGGACCCCCATCCTGGGCCCCAATTCTGAGCCCCTGGATCCTATCCTGGGCCCATGGACCCCATCCTGGGCCCCCATCCTGAGCCCCTAGATCCCATGTTGGACCCATGTACCCCCATCTTGGGCCCCCCATCCTATGCCCCTGGATCCCATCCTGGGCCCATGGACCCCCATCCTGGGCCCCCCATCCTCAGCCCCTGGATCGCATGCTGGGCCCATGGACCCCCATCCTGGGCCCCTCATCCTGAGCCCCTGGATCCCAGACTGGGCTTATGGACCCCCATCCTGAGCACCTGGACCCCCATCTTGAACCCATGGACCCCCATCCTAGGCACCCATCCTCAGCCCCTGGATCCCATCCTGGGGCCATGGAACCCTATCCTGGGCACCACATTCTGAGCCCCAGGATCCCATCCTAGGCCCATAGACCCCAAACCTGGGCACCCCAACCCTGCCTGCTCCAATCTTGAGGGTCTGGAGGCCCTTGTTAAAAGTGGGGGTACTGTTATGATGGTCTCTCTTACTTTGGAGACTTGTGACTGGTTTGGGACTTCTGTCTCATTCCTTTATTGAGATTTCATTTTAAGTTTATTTCCTTTGGCAGTTGAGGCGTTAATGTCAGTTTCTGTTTGCTGGCAAGCTAGCCAGTTCTTATCCAGATATGGCTACTCTGTGATTACTCCCATCCCCTTTAAATGGTCACGTGGTTCCTACATTCTTTGCTGGTGATTAAACTCATTCTTGGCCAAACTTCCTGAGGTGAAGGAAGTTCTCTGGAGAGCTGACTACTGCTAAGCCGTCTGATGCCTTGGAGCAGATGTGACGTTGCCTGTGTTGTTTCCCTGTCTGTCTCCCCTTTCCTCTTGTTGTTGTTATGCAGTAGTTGGGACAAGTAGTCCCACCGGCCATTCCCTATTGAGGGCTAACATCAGGGCCAGCAAGCGACTAGGTATCTGACCCGCCCCAGGGCGGTACCCGGTTCCGGGCGTTGTTCTACTGGGGATGTCACAGGCCTGTTGCCCGGTTCTGTGGACTTGGTGGTCGCTGAAAAGGGGAACAGTTAATAAAAATAGTGTTGCGTGACGACACCTACGGCTCTGGTAAGGTTACCGGCGCTGCGGGACAGACCTCTGGGGTGATAGTGAAGCAGCAAGGTGGTTTCACTCCCTGTAGGTGGTCAGGCAGTAATGGATGATGGGAGTCATGAAACAGGCTGTGAAGGGAGTAGGATCAGGGGCCGCAATAACAGTCACACACACAGGGTTGTTGTTTCTTACCTTTACTGATGCTACTGTTCAAGGTTAAGTCCAGGGTACAGTCTGGGTAGGCTAGGAGTAGTTTGGGATCTCCACACCCGATGAGTTATGATGCCTCCCTTTTACGCTGTGTGTGTGCTTTGGTCCTGGGCTGTCTGAAGCTAGGCCCTGACCCTCTCCTGTAGTCCTCACTTGTATGGCAGACTGTGAGAGCCCTGCTGCGGGCACTGCTATATCCACTGCGGTCCCAGGCTCTGCTAGGTGGTTGTGCCCCATGTGCTGCCTCAGGAGACTTGAAGCCTCCCTGGCATCCGGTCTTTACTGCTGGGCTGCCTGGACCCGTGCAGTGTCAGACTGTCAACATAGCTCTTCTGGGGTGCACTGGTCGACTCCGCATCCCCTGGCTAAATCACCTCGCCTCTGACCCTCACTCTCGGGTACCTCACGCTGTCTAGGCTTTCCCTCTGGCATGGGCCTAGCACGGCTCCGTTCACCAGGTGTATTCCTCAGTACTGCTTCGTTTTGAACTGCCTAACTCCACCCCTGGGCCTGAATTTATAGGGGACCTTGCCTGAAGTCGGCAAGTAGAGCTCCCCCTTCAGGTCTTGGATGGAAGGTGTTGTGTGTAAGTTTACCTGATGTGGAAATCCTTCCCTGCTCCAGGTGTTCCTGTGGCAACCAAACCGTGGAGTGCCACATATCCTGCTCGGCAATGGATTGAAAGAACCCGTATTGGGACGGTAGGGAGATCAAGGAACAGATACTGGTGAGTTCAGGAGCTCACCTTTTTCCTGTTTCCCATGAGCAGGGCCCTCCGTTGTATTTGTCCCCCTGGTGTTCTGTGGGTAGTATGCCAGACATCGTTGGTCCGTGTGCCACTTTCACGTACGGTAGCCGAACTACCCCTTAGTCCAGCATGACGCTATATATTATTATTATTATTATTATTAATAAGTATTTATATAGCGCTATAAGGATACATAGCGCTTTACAATTTAGAGGGTTGACATAGACAAGTGGTCGAAGACGACGACCACAAATGGTGACAAACGATGACAGATCACAAATAGTAATACAGGTACAATGGGGCCGGGGATCCTGTCCGCGAGGGCTCACAGTCTAAAGGGGGTGGGGAGGGAGACAGTAGGAGGGGGACAGGTGAGTTGGTGCAGTGGATAGGGTGTCAGTGTGTGTTGTAGGCTTGTAGGAAGAGGTGGGTCTTCAGGTTTTTTTTGAAGGTTCCCAGGGTCGGGGAGTGTCTGATGTGGTGAGGGAGGGAGTTCCAGAGTCTGGCAGAAGCCCGAGAGAAGTCTTGTATGCGGTTATGGGAGGTGGAGATGCGGGAGGTTGAGAACAGGAGTTCTTGGGAGGAGCGCAGGTTGCGCGAAGGGAGGTAGCGGAAGACCAGGTCGGAGATGTAGGGAGGGGACAGGTTGTGGATGGCTTTGTATGTCAGGGTTAGGGTTTTGAAGCGAGATCGCTCGGGGAAGGGGAGCCAGTGGAGGGCTTGGCGGAGAGGGGAGGCGAGGGAGTATCGGGGAGATAGGTGGATGAGTCGGGCAGCAGAGTTGAGGATGGTGCGGAGAGGATCGAGGGAGGTGGCAGGGAGGCCGGTGAAAAGGAGATTGCAGTAGTCCAGGCGGGAGATGATGAGGGCGTGGATGAGTGTCTTAGTCGTGTTGTGGTCAAGGAAGGAGCGGATGCGGGCAATGTTTTTTAGTTGAAGCCGGCAGGCGGTGGCAAGGGCTTGGATGTGGGGCTTGAAAGAGAGGGAGGAGTCGAGGATTACCCCGAGACATTTGGCATGGGGGACGGGTGAGAGGGAGCAGTCTTTAACGGTGATGGATAGGTCAAGAAGGGGGGACGGTTGTTAGGGGGAAAGACGATGAATTCAGTCTTGTCCATGTTGAGTTTGAGGAAGCGGGTGGAGAAGAAGGATGCAATGGCGGATAGGCATGGAGGAATTTTAGATAGGAGAAAGGAGATGTCGGGGCCAGACAGATAGAGCTGGGTGTCGTCGGCGTAGAGGTGGTATTGGAGGCCGTGTGACTCGATGAGGTTGCCTAGGCCGAGGGTGTAAATAGAGAAGAGTAGTGGTCCCAGGACCGAGCCTTGGGGGACACCTACGGAGAGGGGGGGGCGAGGAGGTGGTGTGGGAGTGGGTGACACTGAAGGTCCTGTCCGTCAGGTAGGAGGAGATCCAGGAGAGGGCGAGGTCAGTAATGCCAAGAGACTCAAGAATTTGGAGTAAGAGGGAGTGGTCAACAGTGTCGAAGGCAGCAGAGAGGTCGAGAAGGAGGAGGACGGAGTAGTGTCGTTTGCTCTTGGCGATCAGAAGGTCGTTAGTGACTTTGGTCAGGGCTGTTTCGGTTGAGTGTTGCGGTCGGAAGCCGGATTGTAGGCGATCGAAGAGAGCATAGGAAGAGAGGTGGGAGGACAGTTCGGAATAGACGTGTTGTTCAAGAAGTTTTGAGGCAAACGGGAGGAGAGAAATGGGGCGATAGTTGGAGACTGATGTAGGGTCGAGGGATGGTTTTTTAGGATGGGCGTGATTAGGGCGTGCTTGAAGGGTGAGGGGAATGTGCCGGATTTGAGTGATATGTTGAAGAGGTGCGTCAGGGCAGGGATGAGGACTGTAGTAAGGTTAGGGATGAGGTGGGGGGGGAGTGGGTCCAGGGCGCAGGTGGTGAGGTGTGATCGTGATAGAAGGGAGGAGAGGTGGTCCTCGGTCATGGGGGTGAAATTGCATTTGGGTGGGGGGGGATGGGCTGGAGGTGGGATGGGGTGAGGGGAGTGTGGGTCGAAGCTTTGTCTGAGTTTGTCAATTTTGTCTTTGAAGAAGGTGGCGAAGTCGTCGGCGGAGATGAGAGGTGAGGGAGGAGGTGCAGGGGGACGAAGTAAGGAGTTGAAGGTTTTGAAGAGTTGTTTGGGGTTGTGAGACAGGGCGGTAATTAGGGAGGAGAAGTATGCTTGTTTTGCGGAGTCAAGGGAAGTCTTGAAGGTATTGAGGGAATGCTTGTATAGGGTAAAGTGCTCTGCGGAGTGGGACTTCTTCCATTTCCGCTCGGCTGCCCTAGTCGTCCGTCGGAGTTTTTTGGTGAGGGTCGTGAGCCATGGTTGACGTTGTAATCGTGTTGTGTGGAATGTGAGCGGTGCAGCCTGGTCGAGGGCTGTGGTGAGGGTGGAGTTGTAGAGGGAGGCGGCGGAGTCAGCGTCATGAGAAGAGGCCAGGTCGGAGAGGGGGAGGAGGGATTCAGAGAGAGAATGGAGGTCGATGAGCTTAAGGTTTCTGCGGGGGTGGGGAAGTGTCCGGAGGGGGGGGAGTGTGGTAGGGGGAAGAGGGACGAGAAGGTCAGTAAGTTGTGGTCGGAGTGGGTGAGGGTTGAGTGTGCGAGGTCGGAGAGGGAGCAGAGGCGGGTGAAGACAAGGTCAAGTGTGTGGCCACCAGTGTGCGTGGCGGAGGAGATCCATTGGGAGAGGCCAAGAGAGGAGGTGAGGGATAGGAGTCTGGAGGCAGCGGCTGTGGGGGTGTCGATGGGGATGTTGAAGTCACCCATGACGATGGTGGGGATGTCGGAGGAGAGGAGGTGGAGGAGCCAGGTTGTGAAGTGGTCGAAGAAGGTAGAGGGGGATCCAGGGGGGCGGTAGACAACAGCCAGTTGAAGGTTGCAGGGGGAGTAGATGCGAACGGAATGTGCCTCGAAGGAGGGGAGGGGGGTGGAGTGAGAGGGGAGGAGGAGCAGTCGCTGGCCAGAAGTAGGCCAACACCCCCGCCGCGGGTGTTGGTGGGGCGGGGAGTGTGGGAGAGTGTGAATCCCCCGTAAGAGAGGGCGGCCGGGGAGGTTGTGTCAGAGGGGGTAAGCCAGGTCTCCGTGATGCCGAGGAAGGAGAGTTTTCTGGAGATGAAGAGGTCGTGGATGAGTGTTAGCTTGTTACGGGCCGAGCGGGCGTTCCAGAGTGCGCCGGGTAGGAGGACAGGGGAAGCCGGGATAGGGGGAATGGGACGGAGATTGAGAGGGTTACGAGAGTTGGTGGTGGGCCGTTGGAGTGGGGTGGAGGAGGGCGAGGTGGTATGGTTGGGTGGGCCAGGATTAGGGGAGATGTCACCGGAGAGTAGAAGGAGCAGGGAGAGGGTTAGGAGATGGGAGCAGGGGAGCTTGCGTGGTGGGCGTGTACGTCTAGAGGTGGTGGGTTGAAAGTGGGGGAAAAGTTCAGAGCATTGGGTGAGGTGGGTAGGAAGGATGTATATATAGATTTTAAACTATACAAAAACCTGAGCAACAAAGAAAAATAAACTGAAGAAAAAAACAAACAAACAAGCTCTGAATATGACATAATATGACTTCATGAAATAAGAGAAAATATATAGCACAAACTGAAAATAAAAAAAAATCAGGTACATAAATAAAACACAAGTGAATACAATAACTTAATGCTTATTTTTGCTCTGAATCTGGCATTTATCCAGACCATCAGCTTCTGAAAATAAAGCAAGACGATGTCAGAAGCCATAGCTCAGCTCCAGCCACCTTCTTTGTGCAGCAGTGTCCAGGCAGACAGAGGAGGAGGGAGCAGAGGAGGAGGCAGAGGAGGAGGGAGCAGTGGAGGGGGCAGAGGGGGAAGCAGATGGGGGAGTAGAGGAGGGAGTCAGCACGTAGCTGGAAGCAGAAGACAAAAATCAGCACACAGTCTCTGTGGCGCAATCGGTTAGCGCGTTCGGCTGTTAACCGAAAGGTTGGTGGTTCGAGCCCACCCAGGGACGCTGTAGTTTTCAACTTATTTATTTTGTGTTTAAAAATCATTGATAAAGTTGATTTTAATGATGATTTTTATTTTCCTGTCTTTACATCTGATGGAGACTTATTTGGAAATAAAGAATTAGGAAGAACTATGTTCCATTTAATGTTTTGATATTCTTATTAAATATTTTTATCACAGATATAGATGATGTTAACCCCTCAGTGACAAAGCCAATTTCCACCTCAATGACCCGATCATTTTTTGCAATTCTGACTAGTGTCACTTTATGAGGTTATATCTCCGGAACGCTTCAACTGATCCCTGTGATTCCGAGATTGTTTTTTCATGACATATTGGGCTTCATGTTAGTGGTAAATTTATAACAATACTTTTCATGTTTATTTGTGAAAAACAACAGAATTTTGGCAAAAATGTTGACAATTTTCATCTTTTCAATTTTAATTCCATTAAACCAGAGGGTTATATCACACAAAAGAGTTAATAAAAAACATTCCCATCATGTCTACTTTACATCAGCAGCGCGCGCTGCCTAGATACCCGCAGTTTACCCTGGATACCAGCTCCCAGCGCTTGCTGAGAGGCGCTGGGAGCTGGCTTATCGCGTCTCCCGGTGTCACACGCAGCGATGCTGCGTGTCCACCGGGCTACCATCGCCAGGTTTTCGGTCCAGTCCGAAAACCTGGCGACCATCAACCAGCGATTTATCGCTGGCTGATGCTCCCTCTCACACGCGTCAATATCGCTGCAACGTCACATACAGCAGCGATATTGCATGCAATATTGACGCGTGTGACGGCCCCTTAATGACAAGCAGTTTCGTCAGCAGAAAGCCATTTGTCCTACTATCCAATGGGATCAGAAGGATATCGATCTATGGTTGCAGATGATGGCTCCCACTAGCCACAGGAATTCCTTCAAGGTGGGGCCGGAAATGGCAGCCAGCCAGGTAATAACTCAGGGCATTAGCATCTGGAAATTCTTCTGGACAATCGGTACCACAGAAGCCCAGCTTGTGTTGGCAATCCAACGCAAGCCAATACAAATTTGGAGCCAGCTGTAAATTCAAGCACCTCTGCTCTCAAAGCAGAGGTCCCTCTCATGGGGCTTTTAAATACTTCAGAAGTAATAAAGCCAAAGCAAATGCTAGTAATACCCAAGGGACTGATGCCGGTGAAACTACACGCGATGCTCCCTTAGGCTACTTTCACATAACGATTTTTGTAAAATCCGATGCTGTCCGATATAAATCGGACAGCATCGGATTCTTCTGATGCCTGGAATCGGATGCCAAATAGGCATCCGATTCCGACATTTTATCTGATGCCCGCCCTCCTGTCAGCTCGCTCCCTGAGCTGTCACTGTCTTTCCCCGGTACTCCCGCTTCTCCCTCTACTGCACAGTCCTCCCCTCTTCTCCCCTGTTCCCCTGTCTCTCTTCTCTGCTCCCCCCGTCCTCCCCTCTTCTTCCCCGGTCCTTCAATGTGGTCCCCCATGTGTCCTTTCCCGGTCCTTCCATGTGTCCTCCGGTCCCCAAGTCCCCCCATGTGTCCTCCGGTCCCCCCATGTGTCCTCCGGTCCCCCCATGTGTCCTCCGGTCCCCCCATGTGTCCTCCGGTCCCCAGGTCCCCCCATGTGTCCTCCGGTCCCCCCATGTGTCCTCCGGTCCCCCCATGTGTCCTCCGGCCCCCCCATGTGTCTTCCGGTCCACCGGTCCCCCCATGTGTCCTCCGGTCCCCAGGTCCCCCCATGTGTCCTCCGGTCCCCCCATTTGTCCTCCTCCTCTCCTCCAATCATTTCTCACCTGTCCACGACTCCTGCACGGTCCCGCGCATCTCCAGTGTCTCCGTGTCTTGCTGTTCTGTGCTGCCAGGACCTCGCGTGACGTCACAGTCACGACTGCCGGTTATTGGTTACTGGCGGTCATGTGATTGTGACATCACGGCAGGTCCTGTCAGCACAGACAGCAAGACACCGGAAGACACCAGAGACGCCAGGGGCCTCGTGGACAGGTGAGTATAGATTTTTTAATTATTTTAACCCCTTACTTCACTTTTAGGAGCTATTTTAGTGTACTGAGGATACTCAGTACACTAAATTCGGGTCCGAGGAGACATCAGATGTTTCCTTGGACCCTACTCCATAGGGCCCCATGTTAAATTGATCGGGTCGGATCGGATGTGCACTAAATGCCATCCGATTCGGTCCGATCCGATTCTGTCAGATTTTATTTTCGGTGCAAAAATCGGAGCATGTTCCGATTTTTGCACCGATAAAAAAATCGGACAGAATCGGATCGGACCAAATCGGATGCCATTTAGTGCACATTCGATTCGGTCCGATGCCCATCCAGGGCTGCATGGGGCCCAATAATCGGTCCGATGCTGTCCATTTTTATCGGACAGCATCGGAAATTAAAAATCCGCAATGTGAAAGCAGCCTTATCTAAATAGCTTTCCTGATCGGCAAGAGGCTTTGTTAATCAAAGGATTTGGTGATGGTTTTGTGATTCCCAATCCCACTTTCGAAATTCCATATGTCTGTAAGAATTTAAAATTGCTTGCGGGGATCCTTGAAATTGGTTACAAATTGTTCCCGGGGATTCATTAGGATATAGATTCCTTAATTGGGATAACTTTGCCTGGTGGTATGGTGATTTAGAGGAACCAGTGCCAATGGAATGTTGGGTTACACGAAGTTTGTTATTGGAATCCAACCCCCCTCCTTTTTGTTATGGTGATCTCGCGCCTGTGGGATTACAGCTGAGAGTAAGTATGGTTCATGGGGATTTCTTCTTGGAAATTAACAGTTTTTTTGGAGCATCAAGGACCAATCTAATTTCTGACTTCAAATGTTTTATGTTGTTAAATAAAAGGCTGCTGTGGTCAATTTCATCCAAATTCTGGTGTTAGTGTTAATATTAATGGTTTGAGCCGTGGAGGTTGGTGTGCCCATGCCGATTTTCTAATGAATATAAATCAAGTCACCAGAACATCGACAATACCAGAATCTACTATGTGAAAATGAGCAAAAACGTCTGCAGCATAAAAGTATCCTTGTTCTTTTTCTCTACTATACAGTAATAATGTGTAGCACAAATGAAAATAAACAATGTAATTTTACTACTGGTTAACAATGCATTTGTGCACCTTTCTCTTTCACATATTGTAGCTCAAGCAAGTGTCATGTACGTTTGTTCCTATTTTTTCCACTTTCCCAGAAAGCAATGTGCAATGTGCAACTGAGAAGATATAATGTCATTTTGTTGTTGTGTACCATCAGTTACCGTATAACTCGCGTATAAGCCGAGATTTTCAGCCCAAAAATTGGGCTGAAAAGTCCCCCCCCTCGGCTTATACGCAAGTCACTGTATACTGTATACAATGTATACAGTATACAGTGCCCCCATCAGTATACAGGCCCCCCCCCGCCGCAATCCTGTAAAGGAAGAGATTAGTATACTTATCCCTGCCACTGTCCCGCTGCCGCTGTCCCGCCGCCATAGCGATCCTCCATCTTCTTCCAGCTTCCTCCGGTGGGCGCAGGCAATGACGTCATTGCCTGCGCGACCGAGGAGGGAGCCGGAAGAAGATGGAGGATCGCTGATGGCGGCAGGACAGCGGCAGCAGGACAGCGGCAGGGATAAGTATACTAATCTCTTCCTTTACAGGATTGCGGCGGGGGGGGCCTGTATACTGATGGGGGGGGGCCTGTATATAGATGGGGGGGCCTGTATATACCTCTGGGTCATCTGTATACTACCATTGGGGCTGCTGTATATAGATGGGGGGCCTGTATATACCTCTGGGGCATCTGTATACTACCACTGGGGCTGCTGTATATGATGGGGGGGGCCTGTATATACTCTGGCATCTGTATCTACCTGGGGCTGCTGTATATAACTTATAACCTGGGGCATCTGTACCTGGGGCTGCTGTATACTGATGGGGGGGGCCTGTATATACCTCTGGGGCATTCTGTATACTACCACTGGGGGCATGCTGTATATCTACTGATCCGGGGCGGTGGCCTGTATATACCTCTGGGGCATCTGTATACTACCACTGGGCGCTGCTTGCTGTATATACCTCTGGGGCTTCTGTATACTACCACTGGGGCTGCTGTATATGATATATCCTCTGGGGCTTCTGTATACTACCACTGGGGCTGCTGTGGGCATGTATATACCTCTGGGGCTTCTGTATACTACCACTGGGGCTGCTGTATATACCTCTAGGGGCTTCTGTATACTACCACTGGGCTGCTGTATATACCTCTGGGGCTTCTGTATACTACCACTGGGGCTGCTGTATATACCTCTGGGGCTTCTGTATACTACCACTGGGGCTGCTGTATACTTGGGGACGGGGCCTGTATATACCTCTGGGGCTTCTGTAAACTACCACTGGGGCTGCTGTATATACCTCTGGGGCTTCTGTACTAACTACCACTGGGGCTGCTGCTGTATACTACCACTGGGGAGGCTGCTGTAATATACTTGTGCTGGGGTCCACCCTCGGCTTATACACGAGTCAATAGGTTTTCCCAGGTTTTGGGGGCAAAAGTAGGGGGGTTACTGGGTTATACACGAGTATATTTTTAATGGAAGTATACAGTAGTATGTTAGAAATCAGATTAGAGGGGAACGAATTGGACCTCATCAGTAAGGGGTACAAGACTCAATATCACTTATACAACCAAAGAACCACCAAAAGGTGTTAAAGTACCCAATTACAAATGGAAGGTAAACAATGTTCTCATGCAAAAGTAAGTGGTTTTAATACAAAAATCAGGACAAGAAACATGGGATCCAGCACATTGTTCATAAAGGTTACAAAGGATGGACCAGACAGGGGAAGACAAAGACACAGGAGGTGCGAGGATATACCAGAACACAGTAATGGCTTCAGTCACATATCATGGTAAAGTCACAAGCGTGTATACAGTAGGCAATTATCAATGTTCACAATGGTATGATTTAACAAAATTGACTACCATATCAATAATTATAAGACATCTTCCAATCATTAGAAGTAATACATGGAGTCCCCCTTGTACAAACCAATTCTGCAGTAACAAGAACCATGTAACTCTCAAAGATGCATACCCATAAGCTGTATGTCGGGACCTACAGTGTCAAGAAGGAGCCCGACACGTGTGTCAATTCTTCCTCAGGGAGCTGTGGTAATGAAAATAAACAATGTAATTTTACTACTAGTTAACAATGCATTTGTGCACCTTTCTCTTTCACATATTGTGAAATGGTGTGGGAGATTGGGGCCCGGCTTTATAAGGACCTCCTTAGTCCTGTGCCAATCATGACACATGCGCCAAATAAACCGCTGTTCAGCGGTGACTGCGAAGACGCCACGGACCGCATCTTGGAAGGAGGAAATCCTCCATAGACGTCATGCGATCCGGGACACCGCCCACTCTAGGCCACGTCACCGTCACTTGAACAGCAGCATTCCGCCATGCGTACTGGCCATTACAGGGATTACATAAGAGCGCGGATGTGTCTGACAGCCGCCAACAGAAATGGTTCAACTCTTCATGACCCATAGCGGCGAATGGCAGCACTATTCCAGGCTCTTAGCAGCCTGGACAAGGTAGACACACAATATACAAAACATCCTGAATAAAGAGGATCCTATAATATTAAACATATGGAGGCACTGCAAAATAGAGGATAAATTGGCCACTAATTAAAAAGTCAATGATGTCAATAATATAAATATAGTAGCCACTTGTAGTAGCAATAGTAGCTCCTATAAGTAACAGTCCTAGGGGTACACTGTAGATCTTCAAGGGTCCTTATATGCCGGAGTCCCAAGGTACAAAAGTGACAAAGTGAAAAATAAACACACACACATGTTAAAATGGCAAGCTGACCACCTTTAGAGGGCGGTGGCAAAAAATGAACAAAACATCAAATAAGAAAAAAGATAATGAGATCAGAGAAGGGAGCCAGTAACCATAAAAACAATGGAAAGGATAAAAAAGTAGCTATGTAGCAGAACCAAAGGACACAAGGAGAACGGAGATCAATAAAAGACACGAGTAAAACTAATTTTGTACATAATAGAACACCCATGTCTAGACTAAACATTGAGTCCAAGAGTTAAATAAAAAAAAAATAGATAGCTATCGGAGGTGAACAAGGAAACCAGAAGAGTATAAGACCCCCGAACACGAATTATTAGTATCCATGTAGTCTCTAAACTCTACACGCAAATGTCAGAAATGGGAAAATATGACTTCATTTTTGACCAAGAGCCACAAGAGGCCCGGACGCAACCTGCCAATTTGGAATCACAGATATGAGTAGACACAATACAGATATTCAGAAACACCAGAAGGACTATCCAAATATCATAGCCCCAAGAAAGAATGGATGCTGAATAATCAGATCACTGTGAGGAATAGAAAAAACAAAAACACGGTATCGCACGGAGAACGATAAAGGCGTGTAGTGCTGGGATCGCCATCACATGATGTCCATGGGTACGGTAAAACAAGAAAACGGGGAACATGGGGACAGAATAGGGTTTATAGGAAGGGAGAGAAACTCAGTCACTCATTCAAACCCGCCGGCGTCAAGGTACCCACTCTATAGATCCAGCGGAGATGGAATGCTGTGCAGGATTGGGAATACTCTGTTCATTTGGTTTGTACAAGGGGGACTTCATGTATTTTGCTAAATCATACCATTGTGAAACATTAATAATTGTAGTATCCCTACTGTATACACACTTGTGACTTTACCATAATATGTGACTGAACCCATTACTATGTTTTGGTATATCCTCGCACCTAATGTGTCTTTGTCTCCCCCTAACTGTCTGGTCCATCCTATCTAACTTTTATGAACAATGTGTTAGATCCCATGCTTCTTGTGCTGATTTTTTAAATTAAAAACGCTTACTTTTGCATGGGAATATTGTTTTCCTTTCATTTGTAATTGGGTACTTTAATACCTTTTGGTGGTTCTTTGGCTGTATACAGTAGTATGTTTGACGCCCCTGCAGTCTGGTTGCCACAGAGGTACTGCACCTAAGCCATAGGTGTGGTATCCCACTCCCAGGTAAGGAGGAGACACAAACCCGGGACACGCACACACATCTGCACCCAACACCCATTCTAACTCCAGGCCAAGAGATTTTGGGTATACCCTATTCAGGGAGGGCCACATCTTCAGACTGCAGGAGGGAGTAGGTAGAGTGGGTGAGGTCAGACACAAGAGACACGAGAAAGAAGAGTTGAATGGAAGAAGGAGAATGGAGCTCTAGGGGAAGCTCACACAGGGGAGGAGTGGGACTGGAGAGGTCACTATGGGACTCTGGCCTGGAGGGACCCCATTCCAGCAATCACCTTGGAGGGCATTGCTGGTGGAGCTAGGTTGCAAGAGGGGATTCGCCCGATCTAGCAACATACTTTAAGTTGGAGCTATAGGAAAACGGAGGCGACAAGTATGAGCTGTGGCAACTGACTGTGCATATTCTGAGAAATGGTGGCTAGGCTTAGGATCAAGGGACGGAACGCCCGTTGCCCGAAAAGGGCCGCAGCCACCTGCTGGCACGGAGGATGCATGGCAGGAGAGGAGAGTAGCCAGCTTGGGCAATCAACCAGGAGAGGCTTACGACAGGGTGTCTCGGTGAAGTGAACCCAAGTTGCCTGGGAGTTAACCAGACTGCTGACCTGGAGGACATGGTGCTCTGCTGGCTGGACTGCTGAACTGAACTGTGAGTAAACGTTTAAGAACTGCAACCACATTGTCCTCCTGGTATTCCACGTGCCGTCCCTGGCGGTATAGCACCTCAACGACCATCACCATCCAACAGACTGTCACACTAACCCTGTGGCCCTGCTCTACCTGTAGGGAGCAATACCATCCCAGCTGCCGCATCATCTGCCCCAGTGGTCCAAATCTGCAGCGTCGGACATCCCTCGCTGAGTACCACAGGTGGTGTCATGAAAAGACTTCTAATTCTCCTGTAAATAACCCTTTCACTGCACGGCCAGGGCCACGAAGCTGAGACACAGCCACCGTGACCTCCCCAAGCCAGTCGACCTGCCCGGCTACCAAGTATCCCCCAGTCCTTGCGGCCATTGAATATGCATCTGCTAACCCCGTAAGTCACCTACTTTTCTATTTTGCCTTCCAAAATCCATAATTTCAGAATTTTCCTAGCAATTATGAGTCCTTAGTGCAACAGGGATCAGAAGTTTTTTTTTTTACTGAATCTACAGTATTGTAGTTGAACTTCAAATATTGATATGGCTTGTCTATCTGATGTACTTTATGGGCTATCCTAAAAGAGCTCATGCAATTTGAAAAAAGTTAGAAAAGTTTCAGCTCACTTTATAGAATCAGTATAGGTGGTTTCCAGAGTGGTGCATTGATATAAGGGAAGCTCTTCTCAGAGCTAATGACAACAGCAACAAGGGAAAAATAATTCAGCAACAAATCCTTTAAATTTTCTTCAAAAAATTATAAGTCCATTTTATTTCGGTATGTTAAAAAGCAGAAATGCCAGGCATGAGTCAACCTATGGGAAGCAATGCACCATATGTTCTTACATAAAACCATATGGTTGACTCTGGCATCTCTGCTTTTAAGTATGCCTAAATAAAATGACTTTTAACTCTTTTCAAGAAATTTAAAGGATGCTGTTGCTGGATTTTTATTTCCTTGTTGCCTAAAAGAGCTCAGTATCGTAATATTGGCACAACATGGTGTACTAGTTTAAAGAAATGTGTACTTTCACTGGGGTACATAAGCCACATTCCTGTTTTTGCCCTGCATATAGCAGTGTGGATTGAAAAGAAACAATGTAATTTGAATGGATAAAGAATAGAATTCTTGATTTTTTCCACTTACTGAGGCAGAAGTGTGTTTTTATGTAAGACAAGGTCAGGGCAAAGATCTTGGAACATGAGTAACAATGAGGCGGTGGGTAAAGAATAGCAGTAAGGTCAAAAATCAAGTTGAATCAAACCAGAGATGTAGCATAATTTGTGAATTAAAAAATCATTCTATTTCCATTTGATGTTAATGATTTATTCCTTTTATTCTTCATTTCAAATTGTATAATGTGATGTGCATACAAATGTGTCACAACAGAACATGTTACCTGGCTTTCCTGGACCTCATTCAAAGATAAGATGTTTCCACCACCCAGTGGACATGAGCCTAAGACCCCAACGTACACCACCCAGCTTACATGAACCTAAGATCCCAACTTACCATAGGTAGGACTAGTTGATTTCTGGCTAATTGGAGTCTGCTTTTATGCCTCCCCTCCCAATCTGCCCTCCCCAATTTACCCTGTTTTCTTTTCTCCCCTTTGTTCTCTTCTATCAGCCATATAACCTTATGTCTCTACCACTTTTCATTTATAAATCTTTTAGTTCCTATTTCACAATGCCTTGTAGGAGGTAGAGTCACAATAAAATATTTTTGTTTTTAAATCTGTTCCTCCTTGACTTAAAAAATAACTATATTACAATATGCAAATTAAGTGCATCCTTGGCGTGTCTCAATGCCTCAGTGCAACCAGGTATTTAGCTTACTGCCACTCCTTCGCTGATTAACAGCTCTGGTTGTCCAGAGCCAGTGCTGTCTGTAGATAAACCTGGCTCACCTCCTCTGACACAACCTCTCCTGCTGCACTTTCCTATGTCGGACTCAGTCTTTCCCACACCCCACACCCTGTAAGAAACATGTTGGAGGAGTTGGTTTCCTCCTGGTCAACAACTGCTCCTTTGCCCTTATTCCACTACCACCCACCGCTACTCTCCCCTCTTTTGAGGTACATTCCGTCCACATCTTCTCTCCCTGTAACCTTCAGCTAGCTGTCATTTACCACCACCTGGAGCAACCACCTCTTTCCTTGATCATTTCACCACCTGGATACTCCACTTCCTCTCTGCGGACATCCCCACTATCATCATGGGCAACTTCAACATCCCCATTGACACTTCCCACCCAGCTGCCTTTAAACTCCTTTCACTGACTTTCTCTTTTGGGCTCTCTCAATGATCCTCTTCTGCCACTCACAAAGATGGCCACACCCTGGACCTCATCTTCACCCGCCTATGTTCTCTCTCTGACCTCTCAAACGCACCCTCCCCCTGTCTGACCACAATCTTCTGACTTTCTCCTCCCTCTCATCCCTCTCTTCACTTCCCCCATGCCACAATCTCACCCACCCTCGCTGAAACCTAAAGCATATAGATCCACACTCATTCTCAGAATTCCCTTCTCCCCCTCACCGACATAGCCTTCCTTACATGACACAGATGCTGCTACCATCCTATATAACGCCACTATAACTACTGCCCTTGACTTGGTTGCGCATCTCGCATACAACAATTCGTGCACAAACAGGCAAGTCTGGCACACCACCCTCACTAAAGACTTGAGACGGGCTTCCAGGGTCGCTGAGCAGAGATGGAAGAAATCTCATTCTACTGAAAACTTCACTATGTTCAAGTAGTCCCTCACTAACTTCAAGTGCACACTCATTGCCGCAAAACAAGACTACTTCTTCTCGTTAATATCCGCCCTGTCTCACAATACCAAACAGGTATTTAAAACTTTCAATTCTCTACTCTGTCCCCCTGCACCTCTTCCCTCTCCCCTTATCTTGGCCGAAGACTTTGCCACCTTCTTCTAACAGAAGATCAACAACATCAGACGCAGCTTTGACCCACTGTACCCTCAGCCTTTCCTCACAACTAGACTGCCCTCTCCTTCCCAAGACTGCTTCTCCACTTTGCCAGAAGATCAGCTCTCCTCCCTCCTATCAAAATCACACCTCACCACCAGCGCCCTTGACCCGCTCCCATCCCACCTCATTCCCAGCTTAACCTCTGTCTTCATCCCAGCCCTAACCCATCTTTTCAACTTATCACTTACTACTACTGGTGTTTTCCCCTCATCCTTCAAACATGCCTTGATCACACTCATCCTCAAAA
Source organism: Allobates femoralis (assembly GCA_033576535.1). NCBI lineage: Eukaryota > Metazoa > Chordata > Amphibia > Anura > Aromobatidae > Allobates > Allobates femoralis. Next base: position 536,286,653 of record JARQOC010000005.1, read on the forward strand.
AGCCCTCCCTCGACCCATCATCTGATTCTAACTATCGCCCAATAGCACTTCTCCCCTTTGCCTCAAAACTACTAGAACACCATGTCCATCTTGAACTGACCTCCCCCCTCTCCTCCTCCTCCCTCTTTGACCACTTGCAATCTGGCTTCCGACCGCACCACTCCACTGAAACAGCCTTAACCAAAGTTACCAACAACCTATTAACCGCCAAGAGCAAATAACATTACTCTGTCCTCCTCCTTGACCTATCTTCCGCCTTCGACAATGTTGATCATTCCCTCCTACTACAGATCCTGGAATCTCTTGGTATCACTGACGTGACCCTCTCCTAGATCTACTCATACCTGTCTGACTGGACATTCAGCATCTCCCTCATCCACACCACCTCTTCACCCTACCCCCTTACTTTTGGTGTCCCCCAAAGCTCGGTTCTTGGACCCCTTCTTTTCTTTCTCTACACCCTCGGTTTGGGACAACTAATCGAGTCCCTCGGTCTTCAGTATCACCTCTACGCTGATGACACTCAGATCTATCTCTCTGGACCTGACATCACCTCCTTGCTATCCATTATTCCGCAATGTCTATCTGCTATCTCGTCTTTCTTTTCTGCTCGCTTTCTGAAACAGAACATGGACAAAACAGAATTCATCATTTTTACCCCAACCCACTCTCCCCCCACCTCACCTTTCTGACCTTTCCATCACTGTCAACAGCTGCTCACTTTCCCCAGTTCCCCACGCTCGGTGCCTTGGGGTAATCCTCGACTCTGCCTTCTCTCCAAGCCACATATTCAAATCCTTGCCACCTCCTGCCGACTCCAACTTAAAAATATTTTCCAGATCCGTTCATTACTTGACCTCAACACTGCAAAAACACTTGCCCATGCCCTCATCATCTCCCGCCTTGATTATTGTAACCTCCTGCTCATGGCCTCCCCTCTAGCACTCTTGCACCTCTCCAATCTATCCTAAACTCTGCTGCCTGACTAATCCACCTGTCTCCCTGCTATTTCCCCTGTCTGCCAAGCCCTTCACTGGCTCCCCATTTCTCAGAAGTCCCACTATGACCTACAAAGCTATTCATAATCTGTCTCCTCTGTACATTTGTGACATGGTCTCCCGTTACCCACCCTCATACAATCTGTGTTCCATTCACGATCTCCTCCTCTGCTCCCCTTATCTCTTCTTCCCACAACAGCACACAAGACATCTTCCGTGAATCCGCTATACTCTGGAACTCTCTGCCCCAAAACATCAGACTCTCATGGATTCTGGAAACCTTTAAAAGAAACCTGAAGACTCACCTCTTCCGACAAGCCTACAACCTGCTGTGAGCCTCGGTCCACCAAACCACCGCATGACTAACTCTACCCTCTACTAATGTATCATCACCCACCCCCTCATAGATTGTGAGCAATCACGGACAGCGCCCTCTCTCCTCCTATACTGTGCGCCATATTTGTCCACGTACCTTGTACTTGTCTTTGCATACCCTTCCATATGTAAAGCGCCATGGAATTAATGGCGCTATAATAATAACTAATAACAATAATAATAATAATAATAATAATAAACCTCCATTATGTGATCACTCTCCCTGTGTAGGAGAGAATATGCAAATCAACCTCTCCTCTCTTCTGACTTTGCTCATCTGCTCTGTTATCTGTTCAGTGTAAAGCAGACAAATCCCCCTCTCCCTGTTGATGTCTTTTCTTGGGAGTAGCTGGGTAGAGATGTCAGCTGTAAGGAGAGAGTGATTTGTTTAATTTCTCCAGCACTGAAGTAACAGCACAGAAGCAAGCAAGTCAGAAGTGAGGAGAGAGTGATTTGCGTGCTCTCCCTTGCACATGCAAACTTTCTCTTCAGAGAGGACTTGAACTCTAGCACCACCTATTGGAATTAGCAATGCTAAAAGTCAATATCAACCCATTAATGTGCCTTGCCCCATGACTTAGGATAAAAGCCAAACAGACACTCTATTTGCAAATGTGTTTCAGTATGTTTTCTTCCCTTCAGTGCAAAGCAAGAGGTCTCTTTTGGCTGGATGAGAGACCATGACTCTCCTTGTACAGATTGCAAGGATGGTGTAAGGATGCTCCTCTTGGGAGATTTTAAGTGCAAGTTATTTGTTCAAAGAAAAAAAAACAGGAACTCTAGTGCCACCTATTGGAAGTAGCAATCCTAAAAGTCTATATTGATTTAACGTGCTTTGCCACATAACATAGGACAAAAGCCAAACCAGATACTCTATTTTCAGACATGTTTTGGGGTATTTGCCCTTTCTTAGTGCAAAGCAAGAGACACATATACAAGGATGGAGGGCATATTTATCAGGAAGGGGCCCAGGATGGGAATATATATACCACAATGGGGGACATGTTTACCAGGGCACAGGACATACATGTGTGTTTCAATAAATTAGAATATCATCAAAAAGTTCATTTATTTTCAGTAATTCAATACATAAAGTGAAACACATATATTATATAGAGTCATTACACAGAGTGATCTATATCAAGTGTTTATTTCTGTAAATGTTCATGATTATGGCTTACAGCCAATGAAAACCCAGAGGTTTCAGAAAATTAGAATTACTGACACAAAAGACCTGCAAAGGCTTACTATGCTTTTTAACATGGTCCCTTATTGAGATGCACTTGTATATACTAGGATGAGGACATATTTATTAGGATGGGAGACATATGCACCAGAATAGGGACATATATACCAGGATGAGCCCTGGAAGAGTAATCTATATATATACCAGGAGAGGAACATACAGTATATACCAGGATGGGCCCAAGATGACAATATATATACCAGGGTGGGGGGCATATATACCAGGGTGGGGGCATATTTACCAGGAGGCAGCCCAGTATGGGAGACATATATACCAGAAAGGGGCCCAGGATGGGGACATATATTCCAAGATGGGCCTAAAATATGGATATGTATACGAGAATGGGGGACATATATGCCAGGTTAGGTACAGGATGAGGACATTTATACCATGATGGGGACATACCGTATATACTCGCGTATAAGCCGAGTTTTTCAGCCCAAAATTTGGGCTGAAAAGTCCCCCCTCGGCTTATACGCGGGTATATACGGTAATCCGTATATATACAGCAGCTGCCCTGAAGGTATACAGGCCCCCCCCCATCAAGCGCCAGGCCCCCCCCCCCTTGCGCGGCAGCCTGTAAAGGAAAATCATACTCATCGCTGTCCCGCGCTGTCCCGCCGCTGCCATCACGATCCCGGGCTTCAATCCGCGTCTTCTGTGGTCGCGGGCAATGACGTCATTGCGCGCGACCACAGGAACCCGGAAGCCGGAAGACGCGGATTGAAGCCCGGGATCGTGTGTCGGCAAGCGGCGGGACAGCGCGGGACAGCGATGAGTATGATTTTCCTTTACAGGCTGCCGCGCAAGCTTAATGGGGGGGCCTGTATACCTCCAGGGCTGCTGGTGTATACAGCCCTGGGGCTGCTGCTGTATACAGCCCTGGGGCTGCTGGTGTATACAGCCCTGGGGCTGCTGCTGTATACAGCCCTGGGGCTGCTGGTGTATACAGCCCTGGGGCTGCTGGTGTATACAGCCCTGGGGCTGCTGGTGTATACAGCCCTGGGGCTGCTGCTGTATACAGCCCTGGGGCTGCTGCTGTATACAGCCCTGGGGCTGCTGGTGTATACAGCCCTGGGGCTGCTGGTGTATACAGCCCTGGGGCTGCTGGTGTATACAGCCCTGGGGCTGCTGGTGTATACAGCCCTGGGGCTGCTGATGTATACACCCCTGGGGCTGCTGCTGCTGTATACTACCACTGGGGCTGCTGTATACTACCACTGGGGCTGCTGTATACTACCACTGGGGCTGCTGTATAGAACCACTGGGGCTGCTGTATACTACCTCTGGGGCTGCTGTATACTACCACTGGGGCTGCTGTATACTACCACTGGGGCTGCTATATACTACCACTGGGGCTGCTGTATACTACCACTGGGGCTGCTATATACTACCACTGGGGCTGTATATACCTCTGGGGCTGCTGTATACTAACCACTGGGGCTGCTGCTGTATATACCTCTGGGGCTGCTGTATACTACCACTGGGGCTGCTGTATAGTACCACTGGGGCTGCTGTATACTACCACTGGGGCTGCTGTATACTACCACTGGGGCTGCTGTATACTACCACTGGGGCTGTATATACCTCTGGGGCTGCTGTATACTAACCACTGGGGCTGCTGCTGTATATACCTCTGTGGCTGCTGTATACTACCACAGGGGAGGCTGTTGTATACTACCACAGGGGAAGGGCTGCTGTATATACCTCTATGGCTGCTGTATACTACCACAGGGGGAGGCTGCTGTATACTACCACAGGGGGAGACTGCTGTATACTACCACAGGGTAGGGGCTGCTGTATATACCTCTGTGGCTTCTGTATACTACCACAGGGGGAGGCTGCTGTATACTACCACAGGGGAGGCTGCTGTATACTACCACAGGGGGAGACTGCTGTATACTACCACAGGGGGAGACTGCTGTATACTACCACAGGGGGAGACTGCTGTATACTATCACAGGGGGAGACTGCTGTATACTACCACTGGGGAGGCTGCTGTATACGACCACTGGGGCTACTGTATATACCTCTGTGGCTGCTGTATACTACCACTTTGGAGGCTGCTGTATACCACTGGGGGGGACTGTATACCTGTGCTGGGGTCCACCCTCGGCTTATACACGAGTCAATAGGTTTTCCCAGGTTTTGGGGGCAAAAGTAGGGGGGTCGGCTTATACACGGGTCGGCTTATACACGAGTATATACGGTATATATCAGGAGGGCCAAGGTGGGGACATATATTCCAGGATGTGGGACATATTTACCATGAAGGGGCTCAGGATGGAGACATATATACCAGGATAGGGGCCACATATACCAGAATAGAGAAATATATACCAGAATGGGGGACATATATGCCAGGATAGGAGACATATTTACCAAAAAGGGGCCCAGGATGGGGGACATATTTGAAGCACTGCTTTAGATGTGTCTGGCTGGAAAAAAAGTTGCAAATCTGCAATTTTCCATGCACATTTTCAATTATCATGATTGCACATGCGAAGGCATGTGCAATAGTGGTATAGTTAGATTTGACATTGCGGTGCCATAATTTTTTCTTTAAGAAATTCTAAGGTACTTTCCCCCTTCAATTTAGACAATTGTGAATGTTTGATCTGTTAAGAGGGTGCCTGTTAGCCATGAAATAGCTTATTGCTGTCAAATGATTCAGCAAAACTGTTGAAGGAAGGGTGTTGTGATCCGCACAGCAATGTCCTTGGTGCATCAAACACCTCATTTACATATGTGCATAAACTTGTTCTGACAACTATCCAGCAGATTTTTAACCTTCTCATTGCATCAAGGACTCTTAGGGTACCTTTACACGTTGAAACATTGCATGCAATTTCACTTGCAACTTACTGGTTGCAGTGAAATCATGGACACATTGTTACATTTGTACACAGCAACAAGAGAGAACAATGTGTCCATGATTTTACTGCAACCAGTAAGTTGCAAGTGAAATTGCATGCAATGTTGCGACGTGTAAAACTACCCTTACATTGACCTGTTCTTATTTCAATACAGATTTCCCCACTGACAGATCCGAGTTAAATCCCCACCAATTAGTTTGTCAAATCCATCAATGTTTATATTTGGACAACACTATCCATACCTTGAAGCAGTGTCTTCAAAATCCTATTTCATGCATTTAAAATCTTAAAGTGAACTGAAAATTGTCTATATATTGCACAAGTATGGTGCCTTAAGTTTGCACCCTTCACTCAGATCAGCATTTGGGTTCCCCTTCTTCCAAAATGATCTCTGCATTTGCATGGGGAATACAGAGATAAGTCCAAACCAGGGGTGGGGAGTTCCAGTCCTCAAGGGCCACCAACAGGTCATGTTTTCAGGATTTCCTTAGCATTGTGCAGGGTTGGAATCATCACTAGTGCAGGTGATTCAATTATCACCTGTGCAATACTAAGGAAACTCTGAAAGCCTGCACCGTTGACAGCCCCTGAAGCCTGGAGTTCCCCACCCCTGATGTAAACCATGCCTTCCCTGCCTTACCCATCACACATAGCAGGTTAGCTGTGGTTTATACTTACCTCTGCAATCCCTATGCTTTTACGGTGGCCATCTCTGTAGCAGGAGGAAAGGACCTCTGATCTAAAAGGAGGAGGCCGCGGACGGCAAAGGTTAAAGTGACTAAAGGGCAAAATTACTGTTCATGTAAAATCTATAGTCACTTTTTAGTCCTGGACTTGGAGCCGCTTTAAATCATTTACACTTCTTAGTCTGCCAGTCCCTGTATCAATCTCTATCATACACCATCATCAAATGGAAGTTCACTTAAATTTCCTGGATTAAAGCCACTAAACCGCAGCAGCTGCGCCAAACCACAAATATTCAATAATGTCTATAAAACCTTGGAAAAATTGTTTCTCTATCACCATAAATCACCCTGCAAAATTACTGAGTTCTTCATAGTTAAGAATTTAAAGCGTTTTTTTTTTTCCATCTGTCTTTTTGTGTATTTGTGCTATTTCAGCTGCTAATTTACCCCCCACCCCCTCCTCCATGACATTAATAGATTGTACCTGCACATGAACAGTCACTTCTCCTCCAGCAACTTAGGGAGAAGTTGTGCTGATGCCTCTACGCCAATTTTCTGGCATCAAAACATCGCATTTCTCGCAGGTGGTAATTGTGAAAAAAAATTGCCAGTTCTGGCACTCAAAAATTGAGCTGTAAAGGAAGGTGTTACAACCGGGAGACCAATTTACCATAACAGATGGTTTAAAATAGGCGACCAATGTAGCTGAAATCTCCCCCTGCAGGTGTACATTTCAGTTCTGAGAATCATTGACAGCCCATAAGATGCATCAAATTAAAATGAGGCAGTGCACCCATCTTTTAAAAAGATTGGGGTCATCATACTCCAGAAGTCTATAGGTTCAACACTGGAGTGTGAAAACCCAGGCTTTATATTTTCCCTGCATAGAATATATAAATATATAAGTATTGTGTTGGACAGGCCACGCCAGAGGCTGGCAGCTGACGTTGGCGCGCCCCTGACTAGGGATGCCTGGTAGTGACAACATGCTCACACGTCAGTGTTAGCTGCTTGCATCTGCAACAGCTGTAAAAAAGGACAACGTGCCACAGGGGAGCAGAGCAGGGGCTGACTGGCGACGCAAACCCTGGGTGGCAATATTTTTCCGACAGCCCTTGGGTGAGGACCGGGGGGGGGGGGGGGCGAATGGGTGCTGTCGAAAACTTTCCACGGCCCATTTCAGAGCCGCCAGCCCTTAGGTGAGGTCCAGGGGGGGGGTGCTGTCGGAAATTTTCGGCAGGCCCATCTCAGAGACGCCAGCCCTTAGTTGAGGTCCGGGGGTGTGGCCAGCCCGTTTCTGTGGGTGGGCGGCCCTGAGTGGGGGCTATACCACCAGCCCAGGGGGCACTTGCCCCCTGCCACCTGTGCCAATCCGCCCCTGGAGCAGAGGGAGATGAGTAGAGGTTGTGTTTTTTTTTTTTTTAATTAAGAACGGTGACCACATATCCCACGATAGGCCCAGGATGGGGACATATATAACAGGCTGGGAGACAGATATATAAGGATGGAGACATATATACAGGATGAGGGACAGATATACCAGGAGGAGGGACAGATATACCAGGATGGGGGATATATACCAGTATGGTCCAAAATAGGAAGTGCATGTATACCAGGACGGGAGACTGGCTATATCAATATAATTCCAGGATGGGGCACATATATAGCAGGATGGTTCCAGAATGGGAGGCAAATGTGGCGCCCCTGTGGACTGCTGGCCACAGTGATGATGCACTTACTCCACCGGTGTGGTGTCACTGTTCCCAGGTGAGAAGGTGTAACAAACCCAAGACACAGAATTGCACCCAACACCATCTTGAATCCAGGCTGAGGGGGTTCGGGCGGACCCTTTTTAGGGCGGGCAACATCTCCTGGCTGGAGGAGGGGTTAGTGTGAGTTAGTGAGTAGGGAGAAGGAGAGAGGAGAGTGGATGCAGGACAAGGAGCGTCCTAGGGGACACGGGATTCAGGGATCCACCTGTGTGCCTCAAATCTGGCCTGACCCGAGTTGGGCAGAGGGACGGGTTGCATGAGGGGACCGACCACGATCTGGAGAGAGTGCTGCACACCTCAACCAGCAAAACCGGAGGCCATCGTTTCTGCAAGAGCGGTGGCTACCAACCGTGGATAATAGCCAGGATGGTGGTTAGCTCTAGGGCCAGGGGACATGCCAACGCAGTCACACGACAGGGCCTGCAGGCATTAGCCTGGGACCCTCTCAACGAAGGTGCTGAGAAGGAGGGAGAGTATACAGCACAGGGAAGATCAACCAGGAAAGGCTATGAATGGTGTCTTGGCAGAGTGACCTTAACAATCTGGGAATTAACCTGGCCAAGCTTTGGAGGAGCACAGCACCTGGCTGGGTGGACTTGACTAATCCTCAAGTAAAGGTAATGAACTGCAGAAACTGTGTTTGCCTCCCTCTTCCTCACCCTTCGGCCTTCCTCTCCATCAGCACCCTACCCTAATAGACTGTTCACACCATCCCTGGGGCCCAGCTCCACCTGTGGGGAGCTTTACTATCCCGGCTACATTACCATCTGCCCCAGCGGTCATATCCTGCAGTGTCAGCCACCCCTGGCCAAGTACCACAGGTGGTGTCACGAACTTTCCCCTATAAATTAATCCCCTTTTACTGCACGCCCAGGATCACGGAGCCGAGTCATCGCCACTGTCATCTCCCTAAATAACTGACCGGCCCGGTCCCAAGTACCCCACGGCCCTGGGGTCCACTGCACAGAATGGGTCACAGGTTACAGGTGTAATTCTGGGTGATTGTGGATTGACCAGCACCCTGGCAGCAAGTGAAACATGTCAGTCACATTTGGCGGAAGTCATCGCACTGCCTCGCACCCTTGAGGATCGGGGATACTCTTCACCTTCCTGCTGGTCCTTGTGATGGGGTCTTCGGCAGAGCCCTTCCCAGGTGCCAAACAGCACGGTGGCTGGTGACTGGACACATGGCAGCACCAAAGCAAAGTAAGAAGCAAACATAAAAAAAACTGCAAAAGAAATAAGAACCTGAAAGTAAAGCAGTAAACAGAGATAGACCTGGAGAGCAGCAGTAAACTTAGGAAAAGTAGCACTGTCCAAACCACCCAACAAAACTGAAATAATCAGCAACTTAAGACAGCATATGGCAGGTTTAAAACTGCCTTCCAGCAGTTACGTGACCCACTGAGGCAACGCTCGCTCCCTATCCTCTGCTCACTGAACCACAGGAGGAGAAAAGGGAGTGAAGAGGAGAGAATCTCCCACCTTCTAACTGTCCCAGCTTATACAACATCCCATATTCCCTGACAACAGCTATTGCCAGGGGACCTGGCGTCCCGGGGCCCCTTAGTGGCACCATCACCAGGAGCAGCGATGTCTCACCTCGTGGCGACACTCGGAGTACATTTAATAGAATGACGTGCCTGGTCAGAGCGGGTACCCACAGAAGCTTCACCCCCCAAAGGCAATGCCCCATCTCTTGTGAACAGTGAGGGGTGACAGGGAGCCAGAGCATGCCCAGGAGCATGATGGACCCACTCGGGAGCAGAATCACCAGACTTGACAGCAGGACAATATATACCAAGATGGTCCAAGGAAAAGGGACAGTAAATATCAGGTTAGGAGACATGTGTGGTGCCCAACTGGTCAGAAGTCACAAGTGGGGTACTGAACCCAAAGATGAGCGTGTGGTTACCTCTGTCGCAAGTAGAATGCACAACACTGTGGAAGGATCTGAACCCAACACACACCCACCGATGCAACCGGGGGAGGTTGCAAAAAGAGAGTTGGAGAGTGGAAAGTGTGAGAGGAGCAGGTAGAACACACGGGGAGTCTTCAGGAGTGTCTCCCGAGGAAAGACGGAGAATGGGAGCTTACCCGAGAGAGAAAGGGGGCTTCAAGAGAGGGCTAGAGAAAGAAGTAGCCCAGACAGAAAGGTCCTGACTTGTTCACCCTGAATACACGGGTCTGACAACGTGGCCTGGAGTGTTCACCCTCCGACCGTACTCGTCCCGGGTCCGAAGACGTTCTCAGGGTGTTCATCCCCTGGGATGTACCACTGCTCAAGAAGCAGGCCACGAGGAGAGAGAGAAGGGACAGGACAAGGGTAGATCCAAGAAGGTACCACCAGAGACTTCCACAGATTCTGCATTCTGCTGTGACTACCCGGCTGGGTGTCCTGTGGGCAGTACTGTGAACTGTATCACCATCTTGATCAGTCTTCTTTTACAAGTAAAGTATCTGGAAGAGTGAATTGCCTCTGTGTTTCTGTCCTGCATTCATTGACTTTTCATTCATTGACTTTACCTGGCAACAGGTAACACTGCCCCGGAGGCTTAGCTCTACCTGTAGAGATCTGCTCCACCCTAGCCGCCATACCACCACCCTCCGGAGGACTGTGGCGGCGCTGGTGTCTAGTCACCAGGTCCATCAGGTGGCGTCATGAGACAAAGACTCTAATCCCTTTGTAAATACTAAATCAACCCCTTTCTTTGGGGCTGTGGTCACCCGGGGTCACGGATCTGGGCAGGCCACCAGCGACATTCCCCACCAAAGCAGAGGGCCTAGACATCTGAGTTCCCATGCCCTGGGGTGCTACATATGTATAACAGGATTCGTAACATGTATACCAGGATGGGTCCATATATACCAGGATATATATACCAGGATTTAGGACATATATATCAGAATTTATAACATACAGTAAAGACCAAAAGTTTGGACACACACCTTCTCATTCAAAGAGTTTTCTGTATTGTCATGACCATGAAAATAGTAGATTCACACTGAAGGCATCAAAACTATGAATTGACGCATATGGAATAATATACTTAACAAAAAAGTGTGAAACAACTGAAAATATGTCTTATATTCTAGGTTCTTCAAAGTAGCCACCTTTTGCTGTGATTACTGCTTTGGGTTCTCTTGGCATTCTCTTGATGAGCTTCAAGAGGTAGTCACCGGAAATGGTTTTCACTTCACAGGTGTACCCTGTCAGATTTAATAAGTGGGATTTCTTGCCTTGTAAATGGGGTTTGGATCATCAGTTGTGTTGTGCAGACGTCTGGTGGATAGTCCTACTGAGTAGACTGTTAGAATTTGTATTATGGCAAGAAAAAAGCAGCTAAGTAAAGAAAAATGAGTGGCCATCTTTACTTTAAGAAATGAAGGTCAGTCAGTCCGAAAAATTGGAAACACTTTGAAAGTGCCCCCAAGTGCAGTTGCAAAAACCATCAAGCGCTACAAAGAAACTGGCTCACATGAGGACCGCCCCAGGAAAGGAAGACCAAGAGTCACCTCTGCTGCGGAGGATAAGTTCATCCAAGTCACCAGCCTCATAAATCGCAGGTTAACAGCAGCTCAGATTAGAGACCAGGTCAATGCCACACAGAGTTCTAGGAGCAGACACATCTCTACAACAACTGTTAAGAGGAGACTTTGTGCAGCAGGTCTTCATGGTAAAATAGCTGCTAGGAAACCACTGCTAAGGACAGGCAACAGAAGAGACTTGTTTGAGCAAAAGAACACAAGGAATGGACATTAGACCAGTGGAAATCTGTGCTTTGGTCTGATGAGTCCAAATTTGAGATCTTTGGTTCCAACCACGGTGTCTTTGTGTGACGCAGAAAAGGTGAACGGATGGACTCTACATGCCTGGTTCCCACCGTGATGCATGGAGGAGGAGGTGTGATGGTGATGGGGTACTATGCCAGATGACCTGGCCTCCACAGTCACCAGACCTGAACACAATCGAGATGGTTTGGGGTGAGCTGGACCGCAGAGTGAAGGCAAAAGGGCCAACAAGTGCTAAGCATCTCTAGGAACTCCTTCAAGACTGTTGGAAGACCATTTCCGGTGACTACCTCTTGAAGCTCATTAAGAGAATGCCAAGAGTGTGCAAAGCAGTAATCAAAGCAAAAGGTGGCTACTTTGAAGAAACCTAGAATATAAGACATATTTCAGTTGTTTCACACATTTTTGTTAAGTATATAATTCCATATGTGTTAATTCATAGTTTTGATGCCTTTAATGTGAATCTACAATTTTCATAGTCATGAAAATACAGAAAACTCTTTGAATGAGAAGGTGTGTCCAAACTTTTGGTCTGCACTGTATATACCAGAATAGGCCCAGGATGGGGGACACATATACATGATGGGAAACATATATACCAGGATGGGGCACATATATACTTAGATGGGCCCCATAATGGGGGGCATATATACCAAGGTGAGGGCATATATGCCTAGATAGCCCTAGGATGGGGGAACATTTATACCAGGATGGGGACATACAATATATACCAGGAGGGGGCCCAGATTAGGGGGCATATATCCTAGTAGTGGACAACTCTTTTAATTCTCAAAATTGTCAGCTCCTTGGTAAAATCGTACTTCAGTGAAGTGTTAAATTTAGCTACAGTGCCTTCAATAGGGGGAAAAATTCAGATTTCATTCAAACTATCAAGTACCATAGAGTAAACTAGAAAGGCAATCGCAAGAAGGTATTATCCGGATAACATACAGTGATTTGTAACAGAATACACTCACCTGGCTAAGGTTGTGCAACCTCAACTACAGATGTAACTGTAAAAAGGTTTTACGGTGTAAAAAGTAAGGGCGGGAATGGGTTAATTTCTCAGCTGCCAATGTGTAGGTTGGTGGAAGGATACAGCTTGATAAACAAATTCATCCTTCCACATGTTACACATCATCAGCGCAGAAATTAACCCATTCCTTCCCCAACTTTTTTTCTTAGAAATGAATAAGTTGTTAGTGCAATGGAGGAAAAGACGGGTCGTCCGGTGAGAGACACAAGCCGAGAGATGAGGCTCCAAAATAGAGGATGCTTCCTACAGAGTGTCTGAATAACACATGACTCCTTTATTCATGAAAGATATGGACATTTTATATTTCTTGGCTACAAAGAATAATAAACAGAGCTGGAGCTTCACTTTAATAAAGGCACATAAAGGTCACATATATCAAACGATACAAAGTGATTACAGATGAATGGAAATGATTTCTGTCTCAGACTTTTCACATCTGTTTCAGTGTAGGATTTCCTCTTGTTCGCTCTCCAAACAGTGGCCTAGGATCTAAATATCACATTAGTAGGACTAAGTGCCGAGGTCAGAACCATATCATGGGTGTCACACCTTGCATCTACCAAAAGTCAATGAATTTGTAATTTTTTTGCACTTTCGTGCCCCCTCCCCCTCCATTCCTTCCAAGAGTCATAACCTTTTTATTGTTCCAGCAGCTCAAGCGTATTAGGGCTAAAGTTTTGATTGACACCATTCATTTTGCAATGTAATGTAAAGATGAACGAGAAAAAAAAATCCAAGTGGGATGAAATTGTGAAAAAATTGCAATTCTGGAATAATTTTTTGGGTTTTATTTTTACGACATTCATTGTGTAGTATAAATGACCTAGAAACATAATTCTCCACGTCAGTGTAATTATGGGAATAACTAACTTTAGCGAATACAGATTTTACCCCTGAATTGAGCATTCTGAAAATGAATGATCAGGACTGGTAGAGAAAAGAGCAAATTTCTCCGGTAAGATATATTATAAAGATTGTTATTTTCATGTGTACTAATGATTTATTCAATAAAAATTTAAACTACGGTTACACTTTAAAAGTGATCACATTAAGAATTATGTAATTTAAATTATCCAGCATAGTGCCACCTGGTGTTCAAAGTGTATAGAAATGGGCAGGTCCATCTAACGGGCTGAGTGCAGGTGGACACCGGGGCACATTCTTATTTTTTCTACAAAGTAGTCACTAGAAATGTATGACTGCCCTGCTATAGTATAGTTGGAATTATTTGCATTCTCATTTATGACCTATTTTAATTAAATTTTATATGTAGTTGCATGACACAATTTGAAAAGTCCATGTGTCTTAAAGGGAACCTGTCATGTCCTCTTCTGTTAATAAACAGCCCCCAATGTAATTTATATCATGTAGTGTTCAATAGTAACCTTTGTTTAAAATCGTATTTATCCCAAAATGTATATTTAACGTGTAATTGCACTTTTTTTTGCAATTTCATTGTAGTTGCATTTTTTCACATTTTCCTGTACATTGTATGGTAAAATAAGTGATTTTAACTGAAAGTACAACTCATCCTGCAAAGAACAAGGCATCATATGTCTATATTGACAGAAAAATAGAAGAGTTATGGGTTTTGGAAGAAGGGGAGGGAAAAATCAAAAACGGAAAACAGAAAATTGCCTGGGGTGAAGGGGTTAAAGTTTAGTGTTCGTACCGAACACAGAGAATAGTAAAAAAGAAATCAGTGTTCGGGTTTGGAGATCGGGTTCTTTATGTATGGAAATGACTGGAGCGAGCATCACTGTGCTCGCTCCAGTGCAGTGTTCGAATGGCTGCACCAAGGGTAAAATCAGCGTTATCGGATGTAGTGTCTATCAAAAAAAATTAATAAAAAACCTTGCCCTCCCTCCCCCGGAAGTGTATTACTTATGGCTGGCTGTATGTGGGCGGTGAACAGAACTGCCCAATCAGTGACTTCCAATGTGGTTCGGGTCAAGTTTGAGTCCAGAACAGAACTTTATCTGCAGTCTGGCTGAACACCCAAAAACTCGAATTTCCATGGGTTTGCTCATCTCTAACCTGAGAGGATCTGCTTCCTCCCACCACCTCTTGATGGACTTGTATATACACCAATATTTTATCCTTACAAAATTGCATACAACTTTATTACATCTGGCAATTTTTTGTTTCAGCTCACTCCTCTAGACACCATGTATTTGGCTCACCATGAGCACTACTTTTATGTCCAATAACCATTATGATTAAAAACAAGGGCACGTTCAGAAGAGCGTATTAAACATCCAAGTGGTGTCCTTATGCAAATCGAATAGTGTACAGACATATAAATTGAATAGTGCACATGAGCGTTTTTACTGATGGTCCGTATGTATAGAAATGGCGGCATGCACAACTTTGATCCGCATTTTGGATCGGAGTCACCCAGGGGCTGGCTAGTGGAACTTAACCCGGGTGGCAGCCTGGCCATGTCAGCCCTAAGGCCGGGTGAGGAGCGGGGTTTGGGAAGGTGGGTGCGGTCAAGTCCGGCCGGTTGAGGAGCGCAGGGGGGGTGCTATCAGTATCAGGTCCGGCCGGGTGAGGACTGGGTGAGGACCGGGGGGGGAGGGGTGTTTGCTGACAGGTCCGGCTGGGTGGGAAGCGGGAGGGGGGGTTGAGGCCGGTTTGATGCCTTGCACACACTCACCACACTCTGCTCCCGCTGTGTCATTACAGCAGCTGTGGCCGCAAACCGAGACCGGCCGGCCCATTTCATTAAAGGGGCAGCCCTAAATTAGGGCAAAACCACCAGCCTGGGGGGTGCTTGTCCGCCCTGCCACCTGGGCCAGTCCGCCCCTGGACTCACCCATTACAAGTTATCACCCATTACAAGTATCGTCTCTTTTTCTGGATGAAACAGATGAATTTGCAGACGCTCATTGGAATTAGATACATTTCACCTTCTCTTTGGTGCAAATCAACTATAATTTCAACAAATACATTTTTTATCTGCACCTAAAAAAAACAAATGTGTGCGACTGACTGGACACTTTTCCAAAGTGTTTAGGAAAGAGGTGGTAGATTTAGAGTCAGATATACAGGTAGCCAGTTTTTAGGTGCACATGCAGGTGTATCTCAATGAATTAGAATATCATCAACAAGTAATTTTTTTCCAGTAATTCAATACATAAATTCAAACACATATATTATTATAAAGTCATTACAGAGGGATCTATTTCATGTGTCTATTTCTGTTAATGTTGATGATTATGGCTTACAGCCAATGAAAACCCAAAGGTCATTATCTCAGAAAATTAAAGTAGGGAAGATAAAGAGTTAAAAAACTGATCTGCTGTATTCCATGAGACATCAAAGGGTGAATATGATATTGATTTATTAGTCAATGCGTTTCAGAGCTCCCAGAAACATGACAATATGATATTGATTTGCCCTGAGGAAGGGGCCAGGGAGCCCTGAAACTTGTTGACAAATAAATCAATATTATATTCACCCTTTGATGTCTTGTGGA
The DNA here is from genome assembly GCA_033576535.1 of Allobates femoralis. Lineage (NCBI taxonomy): Eukaryota > Metazoa > Chordata > Amphibia > Anura > Aromobatidae > Allobates > Allobates femoralis. Next base: position 536,302,915 of record JARQOC010000005.1, read on the forward strand.
ATATGGCAGCACAGTTCTTAACCCTTCATCCTCCCTACTCTATATGCCGCACGCTGGGGATTGCGGCAGTTGTGATCTGCTTTTATAGTGGTTGTGACTCTCACAACCACACAAGGTGAAGCCTCTGATACCTATTTAGGCCAAATTTTATTTCTCAGACCCTTCATCCAGCCTATTTTAATTTTCTGAGATAATCATCTTTTGGTTTTCATTGGCTGTAAGCCATAATCATCAACATTAACAGAAATAAACACTTGAAATAGATCACTCTGTGTGTTCTGACTCTATATAATATATGAGTGTGGCTTTATGCATTTAATTACTGAAATATCTTGATGTTTTGTTGATATTCTAATTCATTGAGATCTGTATTGTCTAACTTTATACCAAATGCACCAAGACTAATGGTGGGTTTACACACATAGATATCCTGAACGATATCCTTGAAACGTCACAGATATGTGATCGTTCCAAAGATATCGTTCGGGCGTCGTTGCGTGTAAATGGACGATATAGGATGAAAAGATCGTTGGATCGTTCATCCAAGATTTGAGATCCTGACCTCAAATCTATCGTTCATCATCCAATTAACGTCCGAACGATGTGCCACATCATTCAGTGTGAAGCCTTTTGAACGATATCGTTCAAAAGACTTCGATTTCTGCCGCTGTCATTTTATTAAAAATCTGAAATAACTACATTTTAGGTAGTGATTTTACATGTAAAGCTGCTCCTGCAGCTCTGTGCTACATGTCGGCACAGAGCTACAGGAGCGGCTATGAACCCGGAGTTTAAGGGGTTAATGTTATTGAGCTACATGGCCCCAGAGAGTGCCCACACACCCTGGAGCCATGTAGCCCAAAACATTGTCAGCGCAGGGGTTGAATCATGTATTTAGCAGAAGCCGCACTATGTCGGCTCTGCTAGATTCAATCATTAAAAAACGGTGGGTATGAAGCCGGTATTTAATGGGTTACTTAAACTGAGCTACATGGCCCCAGAGATTGGCCACACTCCCCTGGAGCCATGTAGCCAAAAACATTGGCAGCTCAGGGGTTAAAGCGGCCACTTTGCAGAAGCCACACACTGTCGGCTCTGCTATAATCCTGCATTAAAATCTGGTGGCTACTGTCATTTGACAGTGCGCCGTGAAAATTTACTAAACAGCTTCCTGAATAGGGAGCTGTCCAGAGTACTAACGCTGAATGCGTTCAGCACCCGTCGCTCTCCGAGGTGCTGAGCGTTTTAGCACTAATAGCTATGGCCAGCGCACCGGAGTTTCATTGTGTGCCAAAGTTAGCATCGTTAACGATATTCTTGTGTCTGACAACGCACAAACGATATATATATATCGTTCGTACGATTTCAGACATGTGACTTTTCTAAGGATATCGTTAACGATATCCTTGTGTGTAAACCCACCATAACACGTGCGGAAGATGAGAATTTAACATTCCCACTGTTGCAGTCTTTTGGCATCAAAAAGTCACTAAAAGGAACATATTGCTATAATATACAGCCAAAAACTTGTGTAAATTGTATCCATGCCGGCATATAGGTGGCTTAGGGTGCCTTCACACTGCGGCGGCGTCCGGTCCGGGGCTGTCAGGAGTGACAGCCTGGACCGGAGTTTTTCTGCATAGGAGACTGTCGGGCTGCACGGAGCTGGATCGCGGCGGGTGGTAATTATCTGCTATCCGGCTGCTGTGTCGCCGGATGAATCCTGCAGAAGTGGGGATTTGTCTGCCGATTCCAAAAACGGTGCATGCAACATTTTTGGAATCGGCAGACAAATCCCCACTTCTGCAGGATTCATCCGGCGACACAGCAGCCGGATAGCAGATACCGTATATACTCGTGTATAAGCCGACCTGTGTATAAGCCGACCCCCCTACTTTTGCGCCCAAAAACTGGGAAAACTTATTGACTCGCGTATAAGCCGAGGGTGGACTCCAGCACAGGTATACAACCCCCAGCAGTGAGGTATACAGCAGCCTCCCCAGTGGTAGTATACAGCAGCAGCCCCAGTGGTAGTATACAGCAGCCCCAGAGGTATATACAGCCCCAGAGGTATATGCAGCCCCAGAGGTATATGCAGCCCCATATGCAGCCCCAGAGGTATATGCAGCCCCAGAGGTATATGCAGCCCCATAGGTATATGCAGCCCCATATGCAGCCCCAGAGGTATATGCAGCCCCATATGCAGCCCCAGAGGTATATGCAGCCCCATATGCAGCCCCAGAGGTATATGCAGCCCCAGGGGTATATGCAGCCCCATATGCAGCCCCAGGGGTATATGCAGCCCCAGAGGTATATGCAGCCCCATATGCAGCCCCAGAGGTATATGCAGCCCCATATGCAGCCCCAGAGGTATATGCAGCCCCAGAGGTATATACAGCAGCCCTAGTGGTGTATACAGCAGCCCCAGTGGTAGTATACAGCAGCCCTTAGGTAGTATACAGCAGCCCCAGGGCTGTATACAGCAGCAGCCCCAGGGCTGTATACAGCAGAAGCCCCAGGGCTGTATACAGCAGAAGCCCCAGGGCTGTATACAGCCGCAGCCCCAGGGCTGTATACAGCCGCAGCCCCAGGACTGTATACAGCCGCAGCCCCGGAGGTATACAGGCCCCCCCATCAAGCTCCAGGGCCCCCCCCTTGAGCGGCGTCCTGTAAAGGAATATCATACTTGCCAGTGTCCTGTCGCGCCGTCCGCAGCTGCCGACACGCGATCCCGGGCTTCATTCAGCGTCTTCCGGATTCCGACTTCCTGTAGTCGCGGGCAATGACGTCATTGCCCGCGACTAAAGGAATGCGGAAGACGCTGAATGAAGCCCGGGATCGCGTGTCGGCAGCTGCGGACGGCGCGACAGGACACTGGCAAGTATGATATTCCTTTACAGGACGCCGCTCAAGGGGGGGGCCCTGGAGCTTGATGGGGGGGGCCTGTATACCTCCGGGGCTGCTGCAGTATATATACATATATGATGTATATATATGTATATATACTGTATACTCGCGTATAAGCCGAGGGGGGACTTTTCAGCCCAAATTTTGGGCTGAAAAAGTCGGCTTATACGCGAGTATATACGGTAATTACCACCCGCCGCGATCCAGCTCCGTGCAGCCCGACAGTCTCCTATGCAGAAAAACTCTGGTCCAGGCTGTCACTCCTGACAGCCCCGGACCGGACGCTGCCGCAGTGTGAACCCAGCCTTAGATTTCTTGTGCACATATAAACTGAAGATGTGTCGAATGGATTAAGTCATGTGTGTTTTTTGTTAATTGGTTGTCCTCAACTTTACACATTTAGATAGTGTTTCAAGTGTAAATATGGCTATTGATGTGTCTGTTTAACTAATTGTAACCATGCCTATGAAATAAAACAGATATACATTTCTGGCTGATTTATTGAGAACTTCCTATATTTTAAGGTTCCCTAAAGGTAACAAATATATCAAAACTTTTTTAATTTTCTAGGGTTTTTTTTGTGAATTGCATTTCAGTGACTTCTCCTTTTTATGTAATAACCGTTAATAATTTATGTGCTGGTTTATATTGTTTATTTCTATTCTATGTCACTTTTGAGTTTTCTGTTCAAACACAAAAATATGAAGACATAAATCTAACGTTAAAAAAATCCAGAGTATAATGTAAAACCTCCTCTGTGAGCATCTCAGGTGTATATTCGCTCAAGCCTTGCTGAGCACAGTCTTCGCTTTTGGTAAAATATTCATCCCCCGGCACATATTTAAGCACTAGTCTGCTTATAATTCAGTACTGACTGTTGGCAACTTCTACAGTTTCACTGCCATCTGATATGAACCCGACAAACTGTAAATCACTGTGAATGTGTGATTCCATCAAACCTGCTCTGTTAATCTTGTCCTCCATTTACAACAAACACATTCTACCAGGAAAATACTGTGTTTCAAAGTGTTTGCTGAAAAATGATATTAAGAAATATGTGTACAAGAAAAATGTCATCCAACTTCTGCTGTTATATTTATTTGTTCTATTTTTACATCCAGAGTGGAAAAAAAACAATACAAAGTTATTCAACTAAATATATTATTCTAAAAGTATTTGCTAATGTGAACATGACTCACCGTTGCCGGGTTCTCAGGACTCAGGCGCTGGGCTACTGTCACAGTTCGGTGCCTGAGGCTGTAGCTGCCCGGTGGGTCAAATGCACGGTTAGGTAAAGAATCAAGTCTATTTCGTGAAAACACCTGTAGGCGTCCGGTGAAGGCACCGGCGCTGCTCAGACTTCCGGGGTGATGGGCTGCAGCTAGATGGAACCACTCCCTGCAGGACGAGCGGGGTTCCCCGGGGCAGGGGCTGCACTGGTGGAATACGGCAGCTCGGTTGGTTTAGCAATGCACAAATTAGAACAGTTTCGAAAGAAGGCACGGACACTGTGCTCCTCTGCACGGGTCTTTACTGTAGTCATAAACGATACATGGCATAACAGTCAGTTCTAGGTAACGTACCGGGTGATCCCTGTGAAGAACAGTCTCTGTCCAAGGCTCCACAGTGTTCCTCCTTTATCTTGCTGTCCCTTATTACTCGTCGCTGCCTTGCTCACCAGATCAGGATACTGGGGAACCTCTAATGGATTGCCTGAACCGTTATCCCCAAGACGGCTCTAAAGGGTCCTGAACCCCAATGGTGGGTACCCCTCTGGTACGGCTGCAGAGATGGTGGTTGTTGTGATGCACTCCTAAGAAGCTCCTCTATCACTCCGGTTTGTAGTACAGCAGTGGACGCCTGTGCTACCTCAGAACCGGTCTCCGGATGGACTGGGCGCGGGTGTCTTTGGACCCGTTACTTTGTTACTTGGCCCCTTTCACGTCTGGGTCACCGCTTCTCGGTGCCCTCCCTGTTAGCTCTGTAGTTTTCACTTCCTCCTTGTACTTGTCTCTTCCGCCATCTAACTTGCTTTCCTGCTCTTTCCCCACACTGAACATCTTACACTCCTCCCACCAGGACCCAATTGGTCCTCTACCTCTGGATGTTGCATGTGGTGTATGGAGCCTTGGATTTAACTTGTTCATCACTGAGACGGAGGATACTGCATCTTCAGTCAGGGATGCAATACCCTCCTGTGACGCACTCGTTGCGGGGCACCACAAACATATTAGATAACACCAAAGCTACATACATGGGAACAGAACCAATAAAAAAGGACAAAATATGTATTGAAATTATCATTTTGGTTACTAGATGGTAAAATTTAAAATTTAAAGTGTAACTAAATCTTGAAAACATTTTTTATATCTTATAGCTGCTCCAAATTCTCATTGTTTGAACCAACAGGAATAGTTATGCTTAGTTCACATCTATGCGCCCCTGCGTTTGCCTGCACTGCGCTAGTTTAAGTGGAAGCGGAGGTGCTATTACAGGCCAGCGCAGGCAAGCGCATAAGATCAGAACCCTTTGCGCTCGCTTATGCTCACGCCACCATTACCTGCTATGGGCAAGCGCAAGAGATGAAATCCCGGAAGTGCGAGTGAGAATAAGCTGGCGTCACCGCGCATGCGCTTCTCCTGACGCACCCGGAAATGTCACAATTTGCGTTTCCGAGTGCGTCTGGCCAAGTGCATGAGCGGTGACATCAGTTTGTTCTCACTCGCGCCTCCAGGATGTCGTCTCCTGCGCTCGGCCATAGCAGGTAATGGGGGCACCGAGCCCAGCCGAGCGCAAGAGCAGTGCATCCATGCGCCTATGCACTTGCCTGCACTTGCCTCTAAATGCACTTGCGCTTGCATTTGCGCTAGCACAGGGCAGGCAGGGCAGAGACAGCATAGATGTGAAAAGGGCCGAAGATTATGTATGAGTTTTGCAAAGTCTTCCACATGGGCTCAGTCTAATGGATCTGTACTCCATTCCATGCATGCTCGCACGTGAGCTGTGGCTGATAAGCATCAGACGGGCTACAATGTATCAAATACACTCCTCATCATTGACATTACAACACTAAGAAGGAAAAGTCATAGATTTATGGAAATCACAGGATGGATGGACATGTCACTGATCTGCAAATAATGAAAATATTGGAAACAACATTTCAAACTATCTCAATTTATTCAGTAGCCAGTATGACTGCCATAAATACCATACATGCTGAAATCCCCACACTTACACCCCATGGCTGTTATCAATGGAGTTATTAATCATTGCCAAAAGAATGTTCATCCACAATGAATGCACTTCAAAATCTCAAGATCTGATGCTGGCAGTTTCCTTTGCAATTGCCGATCAATAACATCCCAAATGTGCTTGATGGGAGACAAGTCCGGAGATGCTACAGGCCACAGTAGCATGGGATGCGTACAGTAACACGAGCAACAGGCAACCTGATGTTGTGCAGTTGAAAAATGGCTCCTGGGACAATTTGGAGAAATGGCCGTATCATTGGTTCCATCAGTGTTCCTGGAATGAAAAATAACAGGCTTTAGCTAGCTAAACATATGTGATGCACACCATAATTCCAGTGGTAGGACTGGTGTGATGTTCCTTCATACAGGTGTTTTAATAATAGAAACTTGATTCCAGCTTACCCAGTTGCTCTATGCTCAGCCACCTGGGGCTCAGACACCGGCCTTGCCCCATCAAAGATAATAGAAAAAATTGGAGTCCGGCTCAACAGGACTGGATTTTCCTTTTCTTTTAATTTTTCAAAAGAAAATATAGCGCATACACAAGAAACATTTCCTTGGTCAACATGACCCAGTCGACGCATTTCAACTGCACCTACTCATGAGTAAGGCTGCTTAGTGCAGTCGAAACACGTCAACTGGGTCATGTCGACCATGTAAATTTTTCTTTTGTGTGCACTATATTTTCTTTTAAAAATGAAAAAGAAAAGGAAAATCCAGTCTTGTTGAGTCGGAAACAATTTTTTCTATTATTCTGGGTGTTTCAATAACCTCACACCACCCTTCTCCAAGACTATCATGACTGGAATGGAGGTCTATCCACTTAACTAATAGGTAGTGATGGGTGAACAGGTGTAAAGTTCAGGGTTCGTACTGAACACCTAGTGTTCGGGCACGCACCCCAAACACTGACTTTCCCTGAGAAATCTATGTTACTGTTTGGGTTCAGGTTAGGCTGAGGGGGGCTGTAAAAATAAGCAAAATTGTCATTAAAACAGCAGCATTATACATACCAAGTCCGGCTGCAAACACACCACTTTGGGGCCACTCATTAACTGCCTGATTATTCACTGCACTCTGCCTCCAACAGCCAATCACAGGTGCCCACTCTCTCTGTGGTAGTGTCTGTGATTGGCTGTTGCGCCCCCACCCATTGTGCTGGCGTCTGTGATTGGTTGCCATTGGCAATGAACCTGCCGTAATAGGGATTTAAACATGAATACATTTTTTTTTAATTTACGTAGGTCTTTGCTGTGTTTTTGATTCTCAGCGCATATAAAGTTATCAGCTATGGGCTGCCAACCCCAGTGGCCTGGCTTTACATTGGCTGGGAATCAAAAATACAGGGGACCCATTATTATTTTATTTTTAATTATTTAAATAAATAATTGTTTAAAAAATATGCGTAGGCTTCGGCCTATTTTTAACTGCTAGCTAAGGTAAAATCAGGCAGCTAAGAGCTGGTATTCTCAGTTTTTGGGCCCCCCATTCTACAGAACAGCAGCCCGCAGCCACCCCTGAAATTGGCACATTCATTATAAGTGCCAATTCCTGGCAATTTACTTGGCTCTTCCCGATGCACTGGAGCTGTGTGGTAGAAGGGATTAATGAGAGCTAAGTATTGACAGCTTATTATTAAACCAAGACTGGTAATGTTCAGGCTTCTATGAGACCCGCACATTGTCAATCCTGTGAGTAAATAGTTAAAAAATACAACATCGAGAAAAATCCTTTATTTGAAATAAAACACACCGACAACCCTCAATTTCCTATTTCTTAACCCCAAACATATCCTCCAATGGTAATCCACAGTAATATCCAACAAAGCACACGATCCTGGCTCTGCTACATCCAGAGACAGCAGCCATGGAACAAGCGCTCTATTGCTGCAGTCTCTATGATCACACTAACTGCTGCTAAATCTATTGTACTATTGCACAGACCTGTAGATACTGTGCACATGTTGTGTGGATGGTCATATGACTATATATATATATATATATATATATATATATATATATATATATATATATATATATATATATAAGGTGTATAAACCGCAAACATATCTTGGAGAATGAAGACCATAGCTACATATATGCCGTTGTGCAATGAATAAAATTATTGTTAAAGTAAATCAGATACAGTTGTTTGGCTACAATAACTTGTCTGTGGAAGTCATTATAATATAGCAAGACTAAGATCATGGTGAAACAATAAAAAAAGCAGTAGCTTATAGACCAGGGGTCTCAAACTCGGTTGGGTTGGTGGGCCGCACATAGAAAAACATTTATATCGGGGGGCCGCATCCCTTGTAGGACTAAGTAATATTTTTAGTAATACCAGAATTTTTTGCTCAATGTAGTAAAGTACAATCCTGATCCCCTTCTTGTAGTAATGTCCCTTTCTAGTGATGTTCCACATCCTGATCCATTTTTCTAGTGATGTCCCTCATCCTGATCCCTTTTTCTAGTGATGACCCACATCCTGATCCCCTTTTCTACTGATGTTCCCCATCCTGATCCCTTTTTCTAGTAATGTCCCCCATTCTGATCCCCTTTTCTACTGATGTCCCCTGTCCTGATCCCCTTTTCTACTGATGTCTCCCATCCTGATAGCCTTTCCTAGTGAAGTTCCCCATCCTGATCCCATTTTCTAGTGATGTCCCCCATCCTGATCCCCTTTTCTAGTGATGACCCCATCCTGATCCCATTTTCTAGTGATGACCCCCATCCTGATCCCATTTCTAGTGATGTCCCCATCCTGATCCCCTTTTCTAGTGATGTCCCTCATCCATCCTGTTCCCTTTTTGTAGTGATGTCCCCCATCCTGATCCCCTTTTGTAGTCATGTCCCCTTCCTGATCTCCTTTTCTAGTGATGTCCCCCATCCTGATCCCCTTTTCTAGTGATCTCCCCATCCTGATCCCCTTTAGTAGTGATGTCCCTCATCCCGGTTCCCTTTTGTAGTGATGTCCCCATCCTGATCCCCTTTTCTAGTGATATCCCCCATCCTGATCCCCTTTTCTAGTAATGTCCCCCATCCAGATCCCCTTTAGTAGTGATGTCCTTCATCCCGATCCCCCTTAGTAGTGATGCCCCCCATCCCAATCCCCTTTAGTGGTGATGTCCCCCATCCTGGACCCCTTTTGTAGTGAGGTCCCGCATCCTGGTGTCCTTTTGTACTGATGTACCCCATCCTGATCTACTTTTATAGTGATGCCCCCCATCCTGTTTTACCTTATTTTTACACACTCACATACACACTCATGCACACTCACACACACACCCGCACACACAAACACACACACACACACACACACACTCTCATACACACCTCACACACTTTCTTATACAGACATCCTCACATACTCACACCCTCACACACACACCCTCACACACACACCCACACTTTTTTCACTTTAATGATGCATTGCTCCAGTGCGGGGGGCCGCCGCGGTCCCCGCTGTGATGACTTCCGGCCTCCGCTGTGCTATGACTTCCTCCAACTGCCACTCAGACAAGCTCTGTTGCTTAGCAAGATAAATGCAATCTGCCAGCCAGAGGCCCGCAAGTGACAACATATTCCACTGTCAGGTGTGGGCCTCTCATTGGCTGGCAGCTTGCATTGATCTTGCTGAGTGGCAGAGCTTGTTAGTCGGACGGAAGTCATCACACAGCGGGGACAGCAGCAGCCCCCTGCATTGGGGCGATGCATCATTAAGTTGTCCAAGGTGCCGCGGGCCGCATTGTTAAGCCCCAGGGGCCGCATGCGGCCCTCGGGCCGCGTGTTTGAGACCCCTGTTATAGACCATAAGGTCGAGCGAGACACCTTCTCCTCTTTGTTGTATCTTTTGTTTCAGTGTAATTGCAGTCCCTGGTATGAAATGTAAAGCGCGGTGTTATACGTAGAGTTGCATAAATAAAACATAATAACGATATTTTATTAAGATCTGAAAATGTGTCTTGCAGATAGTTCAGCATACACAGCGCTAATCCTCCCCTTTAATGCTCATGTTTCTTTTTTTTGTCCTGTTTTTCCATCGTAGCCGCTTCATTAAGTATACATTTTCTGGCATGCACGAATGAAAATGTCAGTGCATATAATTATGCAATCAAAATGCATCTATATAATCTTAATTAGGCAATATTCAGCAATCAAATAGTAGATGCATCATTAATGAGGAATTAGCAAGATACATTTAGGGTTTTTTTCCTTTTGGATGCATTAGTGTACCTTATTGTAATTTTATTGATGGTTTATTAACAAGTAATATGGAGAGAGCAAATAGCATTCGGGGAAGAGCAGCAAAGACTCGTTAGTGTTGTAATTGACTGCTGTGTGGCAGTCAAAGTAAAAGAGGCGTTAAAGAGGTTTTTTAAAGCTGTAAAGAGCAAAATCAATGTCAACTAAGGGTGCCTTCACATCGCGGTCAGGTCCGGTCCGGGGCTGTCACCCCTGAACCGAATTTCAGCCCCATAGTAATCTATGGGGCCGGATGGAGCCGGATGGCAGCTATCTGGCATCCATCTTCCATCTCGCCGGCAGAATCCGGGAGAAGTGGGATTTTTCTCAATAGATACAAAAACGTTGCTTGCAACATTTTTGTGTCCGTGGAGACCAATCTCTCCATAATTGGTGTCTCCCGGATTCCCCCAGATCCTTCCAAGGTAATCTGACACTCCCTTAACATGGGAGCCTATGGGGCCGGATTGCCCCAATACGGGAGGATCCGGGAACCGGACACCTGCGGCTGTTATAATTGAGGACCGCGGCTAGCTCCCCGCGGTCCTCAATGATCAGCAGCGGGAGCTGCGGCAGGCTGCACACCGGACCGGAGGGCATGTTAGCCCTCCGGTTCTGTGTGCTGATCCGGTTCGGGGCTGTCAGGTTCACCCCTGACAGCCCCGGACCAGACCTGACCGCAGTGTGAAGGCACACTAAAAAATACAGCATTAAAATTGCTGCTCCGGATGAGTCAATGCAAAAACCAAGAAGAATTCTTTATTGTTATATTTATTTCAGGAAGATAGCCAAATTTATCACATGTACTCTTGTGTTACCACTCAACCTGTGGCCTCATTTTTGGCAGGACTTGTTCCAAAGATTAAAAGATTATCATAGTACTTTGTTTGACATTTCTTTTAAAGTGGTTTCCTCTTTAAAGCCCCCGTTACACATAGTGAGATCGCTAGCAAGATTGCTGTTGCGTCACAGGTTTTGTGACGTAACAGCGACCACGCAAGTGATCTTGCATTGTTTGACATGTAGCAGCGACCAGGCCCCTGCTGTGACATCGCAGACCGTGTCTAAATGGCCTGGACCATTTTTTGATCGTCGGGTTCCCACTGGGCAGCATGCATCAGTGTGTTTGACGCCTTAACAGCGACCTCGTTGGCGACTCAGAACTCAGCCACGTAGGTCTGAGTTGTAAGTCTAGCTGCTGTGTGACAAGGTCCCAATGACCGCCGAGGTAGTTATAAGTGTCGCCGTATCGTTGTTGCGTCGTTCAGTAGATCTGACTGTTTGACATCTCACCAGCGACCATGTAGCAACATTCCAGTGATCCTTACCAGGTCGTATCGTTGTCGGGATCGCTGGTACGTTGCCAAGTGTGATGGAACCCTAAGGAAAGAGGAACAAAAACACTGAAAAATACCTAAAATAACAAACAGAGCAGTTACTCACAGTCTATGGGTCGACGCTGGTTCTCCACCACTGGCTCGGGTCTTGGTGTTTTGGCTACAGCGGTGATATCACATTGACATCATCACTTAAGCCAATTGCTGAGCTCAGTGGTTCAAGCCCTCTACCTCTCCTGATAGAAGAAGACCCTTTAAAGTAACAATTATACTAGTAGTAAACAGACTATTCTTTTGTTTTCAGGGATGATAAGCACTGATCGTTATACAATATACTTTTTTCCCTCTGCCCATTCAGCTGAGCTGAGCACTCATATGTATAGGGGATTTAGGTGATATAGCTGCTCATCCAACAGCAATCTTGTGTATAACCAGCTATAGGGACTCCTCAATTTGTTTAGCAGCTCAAATATGTTAAAGCGGTTGTCCAACCCCTTCTCAATCTAAGTGTTTGCCCCCGTTAGAATAAAAACACATACTTACTTCCAGTGTCGGCACCGTTTCAGAAGTGCCAGCACTTGTTCTCCTGGGGCTCACATGACATTTTTGTGTCATGTGATCCCTGATCATAATCAGCGCCGGCTTCACTTTCCCCACTTCGGACACATCAAACGTCAATAGGAAATGAATGGGCAAACGCAGCTGTGACATCCTCGTTTTGTTCGATTCGTCCAATATTTTCTAGCATACAGTAGAAATAAAGCATTGGAGGCATTTGTTCACATGCAGATGTAATTTCATGGCAAAATTGCACAGGTTGACTCTAATGAAAAATATTGGTGAACAATTTTTTAGGTGCCATATCTGAGAAGAAGTTGAGAATCTTGCAATTTCAAGAGATGTAATATGTGCAATAACCCTAAAGTCCATCAGCTAGTAAACTATGTTACATATACACAGTAATTTATTGGAAACATTTATTTTTAAAAAATTATAATTAATCATTATTATTGAACTTCTTTGTGTGGAAATTAGACGAGAGACCTTGGAGTGCAGCATAATATAAAATGAGTTTTGTATTTCAGTCTAAATCCACACAAATGGAAATTTACCTGACGTAAGCTGCCGTCACACGCAACGATTTTAGCCCGATATCGTTTAAGCGATCTCCTTTTGATCGCTTAAGCGATATCGTTTTGGCATCGTTGCATGTAATCAAGCGATTTTACTATGTAAATCGCTTGATCGTGACATCGCAGATCTGAGCTCCGAGCTCAGATCTAGCGATGAACGATGTCACGATATGCTTCATCGTGGTGTATGACACCACGATGAACGATCTCCCAGCGGCAGAGCCTATGCTGGGAGATGGTAACTATGGTACACGTCGGTTACTAAGCGACGCGCGCGCCTAGTAACCCGATGTGTACCATAGTAACCACGATCTCGCTGGTCCACATCGCTGGTGAGTCTGTCTGTGTGACAGCTCAGCAGCGATGTGAGCGATATTGTAAGCGATCGCGCGTGCACGTGATCGCTTACAATATCGCTAGCGATGTCGCCATGTGTGACGGCCGCTGTAGGAGACATTGATATGTGGTCATCAGCACTAAACATGGTTGTAAGAGTATTCTGAAAATGGTATGATTGCAGGAAAGTATCCATGACAGGAAAGGTACACAACTTATTATTCCTTACAGTATCACCTATAGCAGTGCTCCCAACTCCAGTCCTCAAGGCACACCAACAGGTCATGTTTTCAGGATTTCCTTATCATTAGACAGATGATGGAATTATCCCCTGTGCAAGTGATTAAACTAACACCTGTGCAATCCTAAGGAAATCCTGAAAACATGACCTGTTGGTGTGCCTTGAGGACTGGAGTTGGGAAACACGGACCTATAGGTTATAACTGCAGATCACCACTTTGAGTGTCTTTGCTGTTGAAAGAAACCAGAAAGATGAAACTGCAGTAACCAAAAGAACAAAAATTGTATAACTTAGGGGAACACTTGATCAGAGGAATCTTGATTTCCGTTGCATTATCATGACGAGAGGGTTAAACTTTGATGTAAGCAACGTGACGCCATGGACTATCAAGTGTCAACAATTGAGGCTGGTAGAAATGGATTAAGGTTGGTGAATGTCCTTTTGGCTCACCATGCATCCTCTGATGTCTGTGGATGGACATTTGGACAGAAGGGCTAACATAAGCAGTATGGCTGACCAAGTTTATCCTTTCATGCCAGCTGCTTATCCTATTATGAAAGGAAACGTTCAGCAGGGAGATACCCCATGTCACAAGGGTTATATAGTCATGCATTACTTCCAGGAACATCACAGCAGGTTTTCCTTGTTTCCTTTGCTTTCACAATCCCCAGATCGAAAAACCCTCAGAGCATCGCTGTGACGAGGTAAACCAGATTTTTCAGAAACATGTCACCAACGCCAATGAATTTGTGCCAACTGCTAGAAGCAGAAGCCATGTGTAAAGCATCCCCTCTGTCCATCCATGGTGCACACAGTTTAGGATACTACATCTCTAACCACGTTGTGAGGAAGGCAAGACATTATTACGCCTTCCCATTAAAGCAGTAAACTGTTAAATTGGTATTAAACTATTTGTTTAAAATGCATTTTTTGACAAACAATATTTATAAAGGAAGGATATAACAACTATACATTAAAAACTTGCAGTAGAGTTGAAAAAGCTGTATGATGGCTCAGTCCTGGGGCCTGACACAAAAGGAGCAGAGTGGCAAATCCTGTGTGTAGCACATCACTGGGAACCCGCATGGATTACCGCTGTGACATCCACTTTTTTTCCCTGGTCTACATGCAACGTGTTTTGTACCTTGACACACCCCAGGGTATGGGGACTCGGGTGTCTGGGCCCTCTGCTGCGGTAGGGATGTCACTGGTGGCCTGCCCAGACCCGTGGCCCTGGTGGTCGACTTAAAAAAAGGGGAAGTTGTGGCGGCGGCTATCTGTAGGGAGGTGGATATTTCAGGGTTGAGGATGGGCTCCAAAGAATTCAAGGTGTCTCTGTTTGCAGACAATGTCCTCCTCACACTTACAAATCCCCACAGCTCCCTTCCCAACCTTTTGACCTTTTGGCCTCCTTGAGATTATATGGCTCCTTATCAGGGTACAAGTTGAACCAAAGTAAAACTGAGGCCCTGCCCATTAACATCTACCCCTGCCGTTTTGGATCATCTGAAGCTTAATTTTAAATTTCAGTGGAAACCTGATTTTATTAAATACCTAGGGGTAAATATATCTGCTGCCTTTGATACTCTCTATAAATTTAATTTTCCCCCACTTTTCAGGGAACTGAGGGCCCTTCTACATAAATGGTCCCCGCTGCACATATCATGGTTAGGTAGGGTGGTAGCGGTTAAAATGACATTGATACCTAAATTATTATATAATTTTGAGACATTACCGATGCATGTCCCAATGGGAGAACTGAGGTCCCTTCAGGCTGCCATCATGAAATTCATATGGAGTGACAAACGCCACAGAATTGCAAAGGCAACTATGACGGCCCATAGGCGTCGGGGCGGCCTTTCGGTCCCGGATGTTGCCAGGTATTATTGGGCGGCTCATCTCCGCAGGATTCCGTTGTGGTCCTCTTTCCGGGCCTTTAATAAATGGACGGAAATCGAAAAATCTGGCTGGCTCCTATCCATCCAAACTCCATAATATGAAAGAAAAAGGGGGAAGGGGAACAAGAGGCGCAATAGTGCCTTATCACTTAGACACTGACAATTAGGTGGTATAAAGGAACCACTCACCTATTTCAGTTGTGCGACCCACAACTGGTATGCAGACATATAGTATTATATCCGGATGGCTGCTGCTGGACTCCCACCGATCACTTGCAAACTCCATAATATGGCCTATAGGTCAAAAGGGCCCTTCAGTCCCGTTGCTGGGACCCATGCAACTTACTAGGGATGTCTGGAGCTACTGCCAGAGGAAATTTTCGCTGGCTACTCAGCGCTCACCAATGGTGTCCTTCTTATGTCATCCTCTGTTGCCCAGCGGGATGGAATCAGCTATGGTTCGGCCGTGGTCGGCTGCTGGCTTTTTTCACTTTGCCGACATCATTGACGGTCGAACTATGCAAATCCGACCGTTTGATACACTGAAAGCAGTTCCTCTCCTGTCTAACAGAGAATTTTACCACTACCTTCAAATTAGGAATTTTGCGACCTTCTTGTATGGCACGTCCGGGGTGGAGGCACCGACGGAGTTTGAGAGGTTGTTTAGGAGGGGCACAGATACCAGGGGTTTAATATCGGAGTTGTACCAGCTGCTTACACTTGCAGAAGGAGCTTCTGGAGGGGGCTTACCCTACATGAGAAAATGGGAGGCTATGCTAGGCCGACAGATCTCTCCTCAGATGTGGCAATCCATATAGGAGAGGGCGAGCAGGGTGTCTATTTGCACTTTGTACAAAGAAACTCATTATAAATTATTGATGCTATGGTATCACACCCCTGTATTTCTTCATGGGATTAACCCCCTCCTTCCGGACACATGTTGGCGATGCAGCTCCGATGTTGGCACGGTACTCCATATCTTTTGGTCGTGCCCCAAATTGCAGCCTTTCTGGTCCTTAGTTAAAGATCTGATCTTGAAGGTCCTTTATGTTGATTTGGATCTCGATCCCTTGGTTTACCTTCTCCATGCACACATGGGGGGAGGGGGAGGGCAGCTTCCAAATTATTAATTTATATACTAACTGCGGCTAAGTGATAGCTCGCTATTGAAAAGTTTGGATCCCCCGTCGTATCGAGATGTGATATTTCGAATCAGAGACATACGGAGATTGGAGTATTTGACAGCTCTCTTGGATACCAACGTAGACCGCTTTAATGTGATATGGGCTCCGTGGGACTACTTTGCGGCACAGGAGGGAAGTTAACTCTGCCCACCCCCTTAGTCCTCCTCCTTTCCCTCATTTCCTTTCCCTCAGCTTTTCTCCCCTCTTTATCCCCTTTCTCTGTCTGGATGTTTTCTCTTTACTTATTATACTCTTGACTCACCGTGGCCGGGACTCCGGTTTAGACAGGCGATGCTTCCTTCCTCCTTGTCACGGGTGGACCGGGCCTGCCGGTAGTGGGGCCCGGTGTAGTGCAGATCAAAAGGGTTGAAGACGTCTTGGTGGAACAGATTAAAGGGGTTTTTAATTTATTCGTGACGCCACCTATGAGTAGTTTCGGTAAGGACTACCGACGCTGCGGAACCTCCGGGGGATGGACAGCAGCAAGATGTTACGCTCCCCACAGGCTGAGCGGTGATCCCCGGAGGATGGAGCTGCTCAAGATGTTGTGCGGCAGCTGCGGTTGCCTTGTAGTGCGGACGGACAGTTCATAAGGAAGCACGGACACAGAAAGTCTCTGCAACGGGTCTTTACTGTAACCAGCAGGCAATACATGGCATACAGTGGTTGGGTAGTAGACCAGGTGGACTCAGCAGTGATGGTGTCCCTTAGAAATCCGCAGTGTTCCTCCATTCTAACTAATTGGTTGCCAGTGTCGCCCAGGAATACCAGGTCGGGTACGGGAAGGCTGCTTCAATGCCCTATCCATGATGTACGTTCTGGATGTTTTGGGGAGCCTTGGATCCCTCAGTGGGTACACCGCTGGTTAGACGATTGGAAGTTGGCTGGTGGTGGGGTGCTCCTGTAAAGCTGCTCCTCCACGCTTCTGGTTCGCGTAGCAGAGGTGAACTGCTGCCAGCCTCGGTACCAGTGAACCGGCTGTGAGTTGTGGGCACGGGAGTCTTTTGGGAACCCGTGTGAATGATGCCCAATCCCGGTAGTTAAGGCCTCAGGTGCTGACACCCGACCGGTGACGGCCCAGGGGCCCGCACGGGGTGCGGAGCCCCCGCTCCTCTCCAAGTTCTGTGTTCTAGGCTCTGCTCTAGATTCCAGACTCCTACTGTTCTGTCTAGACTATTGTGTGTGTTCTACTACACTTCCCTAACACTCCACCCACCAGGACCTAGGATTGGCCCTCTGTTCTAGGTGATGCATGCAGGGTTGGATTTCTAAGTTAACCAGATCATTGCTGAGTCAGAGAATATTGCGGCTGCATTTATGGCTGCAATACCCTCTTGTGACGCACTCGTTGCGGGGCGCCACACTCTTATGACTGGATATATTGTTTAAGTGAATTTGCCATTGAAATTGAAAATTATCAATAAAAATTTACAGTTGAAAAAAAAAAAGGGGAAGTTGAATGGGAGAAGTAAAAGTTTATAAAGTTAATCGTGACGCCACCCGCAGCTTCTGGTGATTGAGCACCAGCGGCGTTTCAGACCTCCGGATGGTAGCATAGCGGGAAAGATACAGTTCCCTGCAGGTGGAGCTGGCCCTCCGGGCAGGGATGCACTTGATCTGGTGGTGCTGAATATGGTGTATGGGTAGTGCAGCGACTTGGATAATAGAGACCGTATGACTCTGTACGGGTGTTTACTTGTCACTGAATAACACAGTTCACAGTTAACAGTCACACAGTTCTGGGTAGCTGGCCTGGGTAGTGGCCAATGAACAACATATCTCTATGTGGCTTTGTTAGATGTCCCTCCTTACTACTCTTCCAGTCCTTGTTTGTGTGAAGCCTGGCTGGCTTGAAACCTGGCCTGGCCTCCTGTGCTCTCTCACCACCTTTGCTATCGTCGGGTAACCCTCGATGACCTGCCGCTATCTCTCTTCTGGCAGTGCATGACACCCTTGTAGTGACTGCGCAGATGCCCGGGAGACTGAAGACCGGTATTCTCTGCTCTGCTGGGCTTGTAGCTCTCCAGCAGACTCGGACTTCGGTCTCTGGTGTGCTGTTTGGGAGAACCTAACACTGGCTTCTCGGTTCCCAAACTGCTGCTCTTCCCTGGAAATCCCCTTTCCTTCTTCTCTGTCTCTTAGATGTTCACTGGGCCTCTAACTTCCTCCCGCCCTCACACACTACACCTCAGCTCCTCCCACCGGGGCTGGCTCTCCTAGCAGAGGAGTTAACCCTGTAGTCCCCTGAGCTAAGGGTGTGTGGATGCGATGAATAAGCCACATAATAACCTCCCCATTCCCTGACCACAGGGATACCACACACGCTGGTCTGGGTGCAGTACCCCTTAATGGCACTCCGACCAGTGGGGCGCCACAACTTGGCTAAACAGTGGCTGCTTCAAAATATGCCATTTTGGAGCTGGACATACTTGGCTTTCAAAAGAATACCTCCTTGGTATCTTTTCCCCATCCCCTAAGGGAATCTGGAAATTGGGTCAGATGTCTCATTTTTTTCACTAAATCCCTTTCAGATCTTTTTATAACAACGCCAAGATAATTTTCAAAGCAGCATGTTCAGGCATGGGACCTCTTAAACACACTTTACATTTCTCATACTCCTTGTTGATTAAACCTGTTTCCAAACCCAATGGGAGGACGAATTGGGTCTTTCCGTATTGGAAAAATCTGTGAAAGTGCATCTTAACTAAAACACATAAAGCATCGATTTGCTCTTGTTTCCATGAGGCCAGTTATAAATTGCTATCTCAGTGGTACATAGTCCCAACTCCCCTACACTCAATTTTTCCTGAAGCCTACCACATGTGTTGGAGATGTGGAGTTGGAGAAAGTGACCTGTTACATAATTTTTGGTCCTGTAGCCTTCTCATTCCTTTTTGGAAAAAAATGCAACAAGTGATACGTAAGATCACAAATCTTGCATTTGACCTAAACCCTGCTCTTGTCCTTCTCCATCACTGTGACATGCCCCTAAAACTAGATAGCATTCTATATGTGGTATCCCTCCGGATCCAGTCCCTACAGAGGTACTGCACCCCTGTTAGGGCGTAGTATCCCAGGTTGAGGCGGTGGAGGCATGGAAAGTCGACCTGGTGGAGCGCATAAGCCGGCGGTGGCCACGGTTCCGTCCACCATCGCCAGCCCCGGTGGCAGATGAAGAAACCAATGCCGAAGAACCATCGATGGCTGAAGGTATTGATCCTCCACCGGTAGTGGACAAGACCTTGGTAGGGCCCCTAGATACCCCGACTGCCCTGACACCCGGATGGGTGTGTAGAGACTTGCCCTGGGAACGCTCTGTGCCCTTTGAGTGATTAGCAGTCCCCCTCACCCCAGAGCCAACACCAGAAGGGTGCACTGCAGAGAAGGTGGTATTCAGATGGGACAGCCAGGGTGACCAGTTAATGGGGTTTCCAGGAGAGGTCCGGGAAGGAGAGACCCCAGTAGAGACTGTGATCTGGCGGGACTACTGTAGCCAGCGGAAGGCCCACCGGGAGGCAGAGGAGCAAGAGAGACGAGCTAGAAAACTGTTTTTAAGCTGCGCCATACGAACTGTACTTTTAAAAATCCGCCATTATACAGCGCGCGGCGCGTGGGAAGAAAGGGGGCGGTACTCGGCAGTGGCGCGAATCCAGTCTCCTCGCTGGTGCTGACGACATCCGGCGGGGAAGAGAATCCCTGGTGCACCGCGGAACCTTCAAGAGACATCCGGACGGAAGCGGAAGACAGGAGGGTGAACCTTAACTAAAGGGGCACAGGATGTCGCAGCCAGCGGCGCCAAGCGGCATCGGAGCAGCCAGCAGAGCTGCAGTGCTGGATCAAGGAGCAGCACCCGGCGGTGCAGTGGCGCAAGGAGCAGCACCTATCATGCCGTTCCTGATGCAGTTCTCAAGAGAAAGAGACGCACCAACAAATTGGATAATCAGTGGGAAACCACCTCATACGCAGTCTTACCGTCTAACCTAGACAATGCTAAAACGTGTCTAATAAGTAATGATGAAGGAAGAACTTCAGCAGTTGTGTCCAAAGACCATCTCAAACCGTGTCCTGAAACCCTGAAGAAACCTGAAGTAACAGTACCCATACAGGTCCAACCTGTCAAAGAAGAAGTATTCCATACAGTTCTAGGAGATTTCCCCAAGACATGGCCAAATTACTACGGAGCAGTTGTAGTACCAATGATTGCTTTCCCTCCAATGGTTGAACCAACAACAGAATCCGTATTACCAGAAGAAGTCCCAAGACCTGAAGAACTGGAAGTAGAACCTGTAGAGGAAGAACCCATTCCTGGTCCCAGTGAACTTCCCAGTCCTACAGTCAGACTTCCACCTGCCACAGTACCAAACACTCCAAGTAGGTACATGTCCACCAGCACCAATAGGCTACATACATGCAGTATACCCATTTTACGCAGGTTAGAGCGTAGTACCCAAGGTAAGTTACCAGCTGGGTACAAAGATTGAAATGTCAAATTAGCTGTAAAGTGTAAATATGTTTGTGTGAATGTAAAATTGAACCTGGTAGACCGTGTCCAAAAGGGTGGAGGAACTGGATTGACCCCCATGCACATTAAGTTAGGGAAAGCAAGTGCCTGGGGTGGTGTAGCGAATCCAGGCCTCCTAAGTAGATACACCCATGGACAAATGTATATAGTTAGTGCAACGTTAAAAGAAGCCCAGTACCTACAGAGACTATCCTATACTAGCTTACGATAAATTCTTGAACTTTGAACTTTTCCTGTTTATCTATGGACCATATATACCACGGACTGGTTGTGGTAAAAAAACTTTCTTGTATATATTCATCAGCCCGGAGGCAATAGACTAAACCCCCGGAAAGACTGATTATTTTGAATTTTTGGACTCTTTTCGAACTTTAGTGATTTTTGTACTTTTTACTTTTAAGCCTCTGTAAATATTAATTGTATTAACGGTTTGTTTATGTTTTCAACAGTCCCGGAGTACTGTCTTTAACTAAGGGGGAATGTGGCACCCCAAGGGTTAATGTGCCACAGTAACATCACACGGGTTCCCTCCCCACACAACACTGACACTACACTAGCACCTCTGGGCCAGGAGGGGAAGCTAAACCAGCTCCCTAATATACTCCAGGTCAATAGGAAGTAGTGAGTTCAGTACGTAGCAGTACTGTCAAGAGTCCAGTTCCTGGGAGAACTGAGAGGGAGACTGTAGTGTAAAGGAGCTGCGTCAGGCTTCTCTACAGTCTGCTCTTGGATTCCAGGCCTAGCCAGGGTCTGAGGGAAGGAGAACAGAAGACAGAGGAACACATCTGGGAGACTGAGTGACATCACCACTCGCCCCGGAGGAGCGCACAGATTGGATACCGGATCAGAAACTGTGACTGACACACACAGCACAGTAAATACTGGGATGGTGGAGGTTGTAGATCGACACTGTACCTGAGCGAAGCAACACGGCGGGGTCAGAAGCGCAAGGAAGACTCAAGTTGCCTGGCCAAGGGGGTACCTGTGAGGAGAGACAGTGCCAGCAGCTCAGCTACAAGCAGCAGCAGGGCCACACACACAGCGTAGCAGGAGGAAGTTGAGGACCTGGACAGGGTGGGAGCCCCGGTACAGACTCTGTGGACAATTCTCTGTAAAGAACATCTACAGTAAAGCTTTGAAAAACTTCAGAACCGTGAGTGTGTGTGATCCTTGTACTCAAGTCCTAATTGCTCCCACAAGCAGCCCCGTCTCCACTATCACCTCTTTCCTGCAACATCTATAACATCCATCATAGACTTTAATTACCACTGCCCCGGGGAACCAGGTTCTAGAGCCGTTCCATCTAAAGCTGCCAAACATCATCCCCGGAGGTTCTGCAGCAGCGGTGGTCACCCTGACCACAACTCATGGGTGGCATCACAACAAACTCTATCCCCTGTATATATTCCCTTTTACTTGTGTGAACCCGGGACACGGTCCGGACCAGGACCTCCGTGACATTCCCAGCAGCAACCCGATCCGGTACCGAGTACCCAGTCCCAGTTGGCTCCACAATTCTGGATCAGATGGTTAACCTAAACCTTGGACATTAGAGGTGTTAGTTCATGAGGAGGAGGTCAGAGTGAAGTGGCTGATATGTGCAGATAACAGATATAAAAATATCTATCACTTACCACTATAGAAAAACCTTGGGGACTTATAATTGATGTCATAACTGATTATATTCCATATTCTTCACACCCTGATTCAAGCAAAGCATCAATTTGTTTACTGGATGCCACAGTTGTGATAGAATCACAAGCAGGTCAAGCAGAGCTCAGAATGCTGAGCTCTGTATAACCCCAACAATACCACTGATTGACAACTTAATGTGTACACTGAAGACTGACAGAAAGCTGCTAATCAATTGTGGGGAATGGTTGGACTAGGAGGCACAAGGCCACTGATTCCCAAAATAAAGCTACAAAACCAAACTAAAAACATTTAAAAACACATATTCACACCAAATCGATTTGATAGATCCAGCACTACAGGTGCATCTCAATGCATAAGAATATCATTAAAAATTAATTTTTTTGAATTATAATTCAATACAAAAAAGTAAAATGCATATATTATATGGAGTCATTACACACAGAGCGATCTATTTCAAGTGTGTATTTCTGTAAATGTTGATGATTATGGCTTACAACCAATAAAAACCCAAAGGTCATTATCTCAGAAAATTAAAAGTAGGGAGGACGAAGGGTTAAAAAACGTGCTGCTGTATTCCATGAGATATCAAAGGGTGAATATAATATTGATTTATTAGTCAAAGCGTTTCAGGCCTCCCAGGCTCCTTCCTCAGGACAAATCAATGCAATATTGCCATGTTTCAGGGCATTTAGGGAGCCCTGAAACATGTGGACTAATAAATCAATATCATATTCACCCTTTGATGTCTCGTGCAATACGGCATCATGATTGCTAACCCTTCACCCTCCCTACCCTATACGCACCACGCTGGGGACTGCAACAGCACAAGGTGAAGCCTCTGATACCTATATAGGTCATATTTTATCTCTCAGACCCTTCATCCTCCCTACTTAAATATTCTAAGATAATGACCTTTGGGTTTTCATTGGCTGTAAGCCATAATCATCAACATTAACATAAATAAACACTTCAAATTGATCACTCTGTGTGTAATAAGGCTGGGGTCACAGTAGCATTTTTCACATGCGTTTTTGGAGACCTGCGTTTTCACAAACGCATGTAAAAAAACGCACCCATAGGCCCCCATATTAAAAAACGCATGCCCTAATAGCCAAAAAGCATGTGTGACTGTCCCATGCGTTTTTGGAGCATATCCAAAAACGCATGCGTTTTTTAATAAGGGGCCTTATGGGAAACGCATGCAAAAACCCATGTACAATTAGTGCCATTCAAAAACGCATGCGTTTCCCATAGGAGCCCATGTTAAAAAAACGCATGCGTTTTTTTAACATGGGCTCCTATGGGAAACGCATGCGTTTTTGAATGGCACTAAAAGGTACTAATTGTACATGCGTTTTTGCATGCGTTTTCCATAGGAACCCATGTTATAAAAACGCATGCGTTTTCTACAAAAACGCTCAAAAAAATACTACATGCACTATTTTTAGGTGCAGATTCAAAAACGCAGCCAAAAACGCAGGGAGCCATCACACACCTTAAAAAACTCATGCTGACATGAAAAAACGCATGAGTTTTGTTAAATCACTAAAAAAAACGCATGGCAACTGTGACCACAGCCTAACTCTATATATTATATGTGCTTCACTTTTTGTATTGAATTAGGCTGTGGTCACAGTTGACATGCGTTTTTTCAGTGCCTTTTAAAAACGCATGCTTTTTTACATGCGTTTTTCATGTCATCATGAGTTTTTTAAGGTGTCTGATGGCTCCCTGCGTTTTTGGCTGCGTTTTGGAATCTGCACCCAAAAATAGTGCATGTACTATTTTTTGGTGCGTTTTGAAAAACGCATGCGTTTTTGAAGAAAACGCATGCGTTTTTATAACATGGGCCCCTATGGAAAACGCATGCAAAAACGCATGTACAATTAGTACCTTTTAGTGCCATTCAAAAACGCATGCGTTTCCCATAGGAGCCCATGTTAAAAAACGCATGTGTTTTCAAAAACGCATGCGTTTTTTTTAACATGGGCTCCTATGGGAAACGCATGCGTTTTTGAATGGCACTAATTGTACATGCGTTTTTGCAGGCGTTTCCCATAAGGCCCCATATTAAAAAACGCATGCGTTTTTTTAACATGGGCCGCTGTGGAAAACGCATGCGTTTTTGGATGGTACTAAATGGTACTAATGTACCATGCGTTTTTGCATGCGTTTCCCATAGGGCCCCATGTTATAAAAACGCATGCGTTTTTGGAAATGCACTAAAAACGCATGGTACTGTCACACATGCGTTTTTGCTATTAGGGCATGCGTTTTTTAACATGGGGGCTATGGGTGCGTTTTTACATGCGTTTTTGAAAAGGCAGGTCTCCAAAAACGCTTTTAAAAAAGCAAGTGTGACCCTAATTCATTGAGATGCCCCTGTAGCTGCACTGATGGTCAATGCTGGACCTGAAGTGATGATGAAAAGAAAAAACCTACCGTACCGACATTGATGAAATATTTGAATGATAATGATGAGTTCAACTTATCATTTACATACCAAGGTGGTTGTGATGAAATTTCCTTTTTGGATTTAAAACTGAGAGGTTGTGAGGGAGAGAATGTTATTCCTATCACCCATGTGAAAAATAATGCAGGGAATAGCATATTAAGACCTAATAGCTGTCATCCTAGGTCAGTGATGGCGAACCTTTCAGGGGCCGAGTGCCCAAACTGCAACCCAAAACTTAATTTTTTATTGCGAAGTGCCAATAGGGCAATTTAACCTAAATTACAGGAGTGGACGTCACAAGCGCTGCACAGGGGAGAAGCCGCAAACGCAACTCTCTCCCCAGTACAGAGCTTGTTGTCCTGACACCCTGATGATTAATTATATTATTTTAACAATTAATTGATTTTAAACTTACCTTTGCAGTCTTCTCTTCTCTTCAGCAGTGGTCATTCAGCTCATGTGTGCAGTCTGGCGCTCCCACTGCCCTTTCCAGACACAGCAGGTGGATTGATCTGAATGGAAAAAAATTGCTGAACGTTAGATAGATAGGAGATAGATATTATCATGGAATGAAAGCAGATTCCACACTGAAATCCTGGTCCCTGTCATGTAGCTATGTACTCCATCCTGTCTCTTTCCTTGAGGTTATGTGCTCCATCCTGACACTCTCCATGTAGCTATGTACTCCATCCTGTGCATTTCCTTGAGGTTATGTGCTCCATCCTGTCCTCCATCCTGTCCTTTTCCTTGAGGTTATGTGCTCCATCCTGACCCTCTCCTTGTAGTTATGTGCTCCGTCCTGACCCTCTCCTTGTAGTTATGTCCCCATCTAGACCCCCTTCTTGCAGTAATGTGCCTCATCCTTGTCACCTTGCAGTAGTGCCCAGTCTTGCAGTAATGTTCCCATCCTGCCATCTTGTAGTAAATCCCCATCCTTGTCCCCTTGTACTAATGCCTCATCCTGCCCCTTCCTAGCAGTTATGTCTGCTTCCTGTCCACTCCTTGTAGTAATGCCCCATCCTGCCCCCTCCTTACAGAAATGCCCCTTCATGTCCACATCTTTCAGTAATGCCCCATCATGCCCTCTCCATGTAGTAATGCCCCATCATCGTAGTATTGCCCCATCATGCCCCCTCCTGGTAGTGTTGTTCCATCATGCCCTCTCCTGGTACTATTGCCCCATCATGCCCCCTCCTGGTACTATTGCCCCATCATGCCCCCTTCTGGTACTATTGCCCCATCATGCCCCCTCCTGGTTCTATTGCCCCATCATGCCCCCTCTTGGTACTATTGCCCCTCATGCCCCCTCCTGGTACTATTGCCCCATCATGCCTCCTCCAGGTAGTATTGCCCCCATCATGCCCCTTCCTGGTAGTATTGCCACCATCATGCCACCTCCTGTAGTACTGCCAATCATGCCCCTTCTTGTAGTACTGCCCCATCAAGCCCCCTCCTGTAGTATTGCCACCTCCTGTAGTATGTCCCCATCATGCCCCTTCTGTAGTATGGCCCCCTCCTGTAGTATGGCCCCATCATGCCCCCTCCTGTAGTATGGCCCCCTCCTGTAGTATGGCCTCATCATGCCCCCTTCTGTAGTATGGCCCCCTCCTGTACTATGTCCCCATCATGCCCCCTTCTGTAGTATGGCCCCCTTCTGTAGTATGGTTCCCTTCTGTAGTATGGCCCCTTCCTGTAGTATGGCCCCCTCCTGTAGTATGGCCCCCTCCTGTAGTATGGCCCCCTTCTGTAGTATGGCCCCCTCCTGTAGTATGGCCCCCTCCTGTAGTATGGCCCCCTTCTGTAGTATGGCCCCCTCCTGTAGTATGGCCCCATCATGCCCCCTTCTGTAGTATGGCCCCCTCCTGTAGTATGGCCCCCTCCTGTAGTATGGCCCCATCATGCCCCCTTCTGTAGTATGGCCCCCACCTGTAGTATGTCCCCATCATGCCCCCTCCAGTAGTATGGCCCCCTCCTGTACTATGTCCCTATCATGCCCCCTTCTGCAGTATGGCCCCCTCCTGTAGTATGGCCCCCTTCTGTAGTATGGCCCCCTCCTGTAGTATGGCCCCCTCCTGTAGTATGGCCCCCTCCTGTAGTATGGCCCCCTCCTGTAGTATGGCCCCCATCATGCCCCCTTCTGTAGTATGGCCCCCTCCTGTAGTATGTCCCCATCATGCCCCCTCCTGTAGTATGTCCCCATCATGCCCCCTCCTGTAGTATGGCCCCCTCCTGTACTATGTCCCTATCATGCCCCCTTCTGCAGTATGGCCCCCTCCTGTAGTATGGCCCCCTTCTGTAGTATGGCCCCCTTCTGTAGTATGGCCCCATCATGCCCCCTTCTGTAGTATGGCCCCCTCCTGTAGTATGTCCCCATCATGCCCCCTCCTGTAGTATGGCCCCCTCCTGTACTATGTCCCTATCATGCCCCCTTCTGCAGTATGGCCTCCTTCTGTAGTATGGCCCCCTCCTGTAGTATGGCCCCATCATGCCCCCTCCTGTAGTATGGCCCCATCATGCCCCCTTCTGTAGTATGGCCCACTCCTGTAGTATGGCCCCATCATGCCCCCTCCTGTAGTATGGCCCCCTTCTGTAGTATGGCCCCCTTCTGTAGTATGGTCCCCTCCTGTAGTATGGCCCCCTCCTGTAGTATGGCCCCATCATGCCCCCTCCTGTAGTATGGCCCCTTCCTGTAGTATGGCCCCCTCCTGTAGTATGGCCCCCTTCTGTAGTATGGCCCTCTCCTGTAGTATGGCCCCATCATGCCCCCTCCTGTAGTATGGCCCCCTCCTGTAGTATGGCCCCATCATGCCCCCTCCTGTAGTATGGCCCCCTCCTGTAGTATGGCCCCATCATGCCCCCTCCTGTAGTATGGCCCCCTCCTGTAGTATGGCCCCATCATGCCCCCTCCTGTAGTATGGCCCCCTCCTGTAGTATGGCCCCATCATGCCCCCTCCTGTAGTATGGCCCCCTCCTGTAGTATGGCCCCATCATGCCCCCTCCTGTAGTATGGCCCCCTCCTGGATGTGATTGATACCTGAAAAAAAAAAAGATCATACTCACCTAAAGAACTCCCGCTTCCACCGCTGTTCTCTCCTCTCCCGCAGTTACATGAAGCTGATCGAGGTCACATGACCGCGATCGCGCATCACATGACCGCGATCGCGCATCACATGACCGCGATCGCGTCACTGCGGTCACGTGATGCCGGGAGGGCAGGCGGGGCTAGAAAACAGTGTCGGATGGAGGAGAAATGTCTCCTCCACTCCGACACAACAGCTTTGCGGCAGTGATCAGTGCAGTGCAGAGGCGAGGCCGCGTGCCAGCGGAGACGGCTCTGCGTGCCCTCCCTGGCACGCGTGCCATAGGTTCGCCATCACTGTCCTAGGTCGACCATACAAGCAATCCTAGTAGTGGAAATAACTAGAACAAGAAGGAATTGCAGTGATGATAAGCAATTGCAAAAGGAAATTGAAAAAACATCAGAAAGATTATGTGAAAAGGGGTTATTCTACCAGGATGGTTAATAGAGCGGTGGAGATTGTGCACAAAAAGAGGTGTGTGAATTAATCAATAAGCAGAGAATGTCACCGATAAAAGAACAAAAACCTGGGTTATCATTACAATACAGTCATCAGTTTATTGATATTAAATCCATAAACATCTGCCGATACATTATGAAGATGATGCACTAGCTAAAATATTGGAAAGTGGGTGTAGAATTGTGGCAAAAAAGGCAAAAAAACATACAGTTAGGGCCAGAAATATTTGGACAGTGACACAATTTTCGCGAGTTGGGCTCTGCATGCCACCACATTCGATTTGAAATTAAACCTCTACAACAGAATTCAAGTTCAGATTGTAACGTTTAATTTGAAGGGTTGAACAAAAATATCTGATAGAAAATGTAGGAATTGTACACATTTCTTTACAAACACTCCACATTTTAGGAGGTCAAAAGTAATTGGACAAATAAACATAACCCAAACAAAATATTTTTATTTTCAATATTTTGTTGCGAATCCTTTGGAGGCAATTACTGCCTTAAGTCTGGAACCCATGGACATCACCAAACGCTGGGTTTCCTCCTTCTTAATGCTTTGCCAGGCCTTTACAGCCGCAGCCTTCAGGTCTTGCTTGTTTGTGGGTCTTTCCGTCTTAAGTCTGGATTTGAGCAAGTGAAATGCATGCTCAATTGGGTTAAGATCTGGTGATTGACTTGGCCATTGCAGAATGTTCCACTTTTTTGCACTCATGAACTCCTGGGTAGCTTTGGCTGTATGCTTGGGGTCATTGTCCATCTGTACTATGAAGCGCCGTCCAATCAACTTTGCAGCATTTGGCTGAATCTGGGCTGAAAGTATATCCCGGTACACTTCAGAATTCATCCGGCTACTCTTGTCTGCTGTTATGTCATCAATAAACATAAGTGACCCAGTGCCATTGAAAGCCATGCATGCCCATGCCATCACGTTGCCTCCACCATGTTTTACAGAGGATGTGGTGTGCCTTGGATCATGTGCCGTTGCCTTTCTTCTCCAAACTTTTTTCTTCCCATCATTCTGGTACAGGTTGATCTTTGTCTCATCTGTCCATAGAATACTTTTCCAGAACTGAGCTGGCTTCTTGAGGTGTTTTTCAGCAAATTTAACTCTGGCCTGTCTATTTTTGGAATTGATGAATGGTTTGCATCTAGATGTGAACCCTTTGTATTTACTGTCATGGAGTCTTCTCTTTACTGTTGACTTAGAGACAGATACACCTACTTTACTGAGAGTGTTCTGGACTTCAGTTGATGTTGTGAACGGGTTCTTCTTCACCAAATAAAGTATGCGGCGATCATCCACCACTGTTGTCATCCGTGGACGCCCAGGCCTTTTAGAGTTCCCAAGCTCACCAGTCAATTCCTTTTTTCTCAGAATGTACCCAACTGTTGATTTTGCTACTCCAAGCATGTCTGCTATCTCTCTGATGGATTTTTTCTTTTTTTTCAGCCTCAGGATGTTCTGCTTCACCTCAATTGAGAGTTACTTTGACCGCATGTTGTCTGGTCACAGCAACAGCTTCCAAATGCAAAACCACACACCTGGAATCCACCCCTGACCTTTTAACTACTTCATTGATTACAGGTTAACGAGGGAGACGCCTTCAGAGTTAATTGCAGCCCTTAGAGTCCATTGTCCAATTACTTTTGGTCCCTTGAAAAAGAGGAGGCTATGCATTACAGAGCTATGATTCCTAAACCCTTTCTCCGATTTGGATGTGGAAACTCTCATATTGCAGCTGGGAGTGTGCACTTTCAGCCCATATTATATATATAATTGTATTTCTGAACATGTTTTTGTAAACAGCTAAAATAACAAAACTTGTGTCACTGTCCAAATATTTCTGGCCCTAACTGTAGGTGCTAAAATCTCTCCAAGTATATTTCAGTCCTATATTAGGGTATGTGCCCACTGGACGGTTCTGCATCATTGCAGACCGTCAGAAAACCGGTGGAGAATTGCAGAAACTGAGTTTTCTGACCTCAGCAGTGTCCATCGTTTTTTTAGTGTTTTTTGAGCGGTTTTATAGCGTTTATACAGCGTTTTGTCGGCGGTTTTCAGGCGGTTTTTCTTAGCGTTTTTAAGACTGTTTTTTGTCCACTTGTAAGCTGGAACCGCTGGAAAAACGCTCAAAAGAAGTCACATGCTCTATCTTTAAAAACCGGTGGAAAACCGGTGAAGAAAGTGGAAAGGAGACAAAAAAAAAACGTTTTAATGTACACAGCGTTTTCTAAAATCCATTGACTAGCATGTTAATCCAACCGGTGGAAAACTCAGCGGAAAACGCCAACGGAAAACGCTAAAAAACAGCCCACAAAACGTCCAATGGGCACATAGCCTTAAACAACTTGGCTGAGACATCAGGGCTTTTATAAATGTGGAGAAGGGAAACGTAGGACATTCACATTTTTAGATGTTAAATGGGTATTTACTAATTCTGATGAAACGGGAAATTACAACAAAGCAGTTTATTAATTGTAATACACACAATGTTCTGTATATCATACAATGTGTAGAATTCAATCTGATTTCAAAACCCTAACCATGAACTACAAAGCCATCAGCAAACTGTCCCCTCCTTATATCTGAGACATGGTCTCCTGAAAGTTCATTCACCCAGGGGTCTATGGGAACTCGGAACCTGGGTGTGGAGATTGAGGGATGTCACTGGTGGCCTGCCCAGACCAGTAGCCCTGGTGGTCAACTGAAAATTGAGGAGAAATGAAAGGGGATAAAAAGTCTCCATCCATCCATCCTCCTGGCGGGTATAGCAGCAGCGGTGGTCCCCTCACTGACCACAACCCGTGGGTGGCGTCATGACTTTCTCCCCTGTAAATACCCCTCTATTACTTCTGGGCTCGGGACACGGTCCGGACCAAGGACCGCCGTGATAACCTCCTTGATACCCCGGTCCGGTACCGAGTAACCCGTCCCAGTGGGCTCCACAACTTGGCATCACGAACAGGAAGGACCAACAGAACCGGACTCCGTGTGCCTAAAACTCGTGATTTGGACTGTTCTACCAAAATCTGGGCATAATGGCGGCCATAGGAGCCTGAGGCCATGTGCAGAGGAGGCGTGACAAGACCCCCCCATCGTGGGCCAGCCCGGTCCAGAGCAGGAAAAGAAAGGCCTGCCCTGGCTCCCCTTAACTCTGGGGAAGCCAGCCATCAATCCCAAGGAAGAACCTCCGCCCCAAACTGCAACAGCCAATGAGAATATGGCAGGAGCTGAAGAGGACCCCCAAAGAAGGTGGGGCGAGCAACAAGATGGAGTGCAGTCGCCATTGCTGGACACCCAGACAGAAGGAGAGGACACCAGGCTGAGCGACCAGGTTGGGAGACCCAAATTGATCCTGGAGGGCACACAAGACTCGATCGTGGAGGAACCCGGCCAGGGAGGGGATTTGGTGACCAAGGCGTTATGGCAAAAGGCGGCAGGAAAGTTCCAGAGGTCCGAGACACAGGGTGTGCTGAGACTGTTGCCCAAGCAGTTAACACGGGTTCAAGCTGAACAGAGAACCCAGGTTCATATTGATTATCATCAATGCCAGCAGTTCCTGGCTGTACAGCCCGGCTGGGCTCATGTCCCTGATGTTACCCATAGCAGGGAGAAGCAACCATTGGTGGAGCTGGTAGATGTGACCATCCCAGAGAATGTGCCCCAGATGACTGTTAATGTGCCCGACCCTCTCGGAGCCTTGGAGGGAGGATGTCTGTTGTTACTGGAGCCATTGATCCAGGCCCCTGCATCCATGGAGGTGAGAGGAGAGCACCTCCGTTGCTGGTGGGAACGTGGCGAGTAGGAAGAGAATCTGATGGGCTTCCCTGGCGACCCTAATGCTGGAATAGGCCGTGTAGAGATAGTAACTCGGGAGGAATACTTACAGAGATGTGTGCGGCAATGGGAGCGAGAAGACGCGGCAAAACAGGCCCAAAAGACGGAACATTTGCTCGAGAACCCGGAGCAGACAGAGACATTTTTATTAATCGGAGGGATGTGGAGGAAGAACTCCCCTCAGATCACCCGGACAAGGAAGTGCAAGTAGGCAAATGGGTCTCCTACGTAGTGGTGCCCGGAGAAAGAGGCCTGTATGGCATCAAAGTAAAGAAACTGTCCATGAGATCACTGAGAGATGTCGAGCCTCTAGATACAGAGAATCCTGAGACAACGAACCCAGATTCCACCATTAACCCGGATTCTACCACTGAACCAGAAGACAGCACACATCTGCAGCCAGTGATGAGCAGCGTGGATGCAGGAACGCAGACCGTACACAGTTATTTGCTGTCCAGTGCCTTGGAGCAGTTGGAGCTGTTCCCAACCTGGCGAACCCCAGAAATTCTACCATGGATGAAGAAGAAGAAGTGAAAAACACGGATTCACTTCATAACTGTAAGTGTGAATGTGATGTGTTCCTGATTGACCCCATCCCATACCGGAATGAATGAATAGCCTTTTTCCCTGTTTGTCTTTTATGAGTCATAGACAATAATATCATGAACGATGAGGTGATATAGACGTTCTTGTAAATAGTTGAGCACTCTGTGTGCTCCCCATTGGTTTTATGACCAGGTAGCTCTGTGAGACTGAGTGCATAGAACTTGAACTGGGATGGTACCTTTACACGCCGCGACGGCAGGCTGGATACATCCCGCTACTTCACGTGCACGAGCACGCTCAAACGGCTACAAACGGTCAACGCACCCTCTTTACACGCCGCCATAAGGTGCGCTACGCCACGCTACATCTGTAGCTAGCTACATCGCCGGGTGTGTCAAGTAGCCAGCTGTAGCTTAGCGTACCACGTTTACACAGCGCTACAATAAGCTAATATGGGCGGACCTGGTACAGCAGGGACAGCACATAGGCGTGCCACAATTGTGGATTACGAGCCGTCCGTACGATGATAGGACAGCGCAATATCATCATGATTGGCCAGGCATCGCAGGAGGCTGAGAAATACAGCACGCTCGAGCGATTGTGTAGTGTGACTGGTCAGCTCCTTAAATATGCCGCCCTAGGCAGCGACTACCAATCGTCATGCAGGAGCTTCCTCCAATGATCGGTGATGGGGCGCGGTATCCCAGAGCCTGGGACACGCCTTAGCTACATTGCAGCTACAGCCCCGGGTGTCCAGAGTTCCCTTCCGTTGCCTCTTTACACGCCGATACAGCTCGCTACAATCGGCTTTGTAGCCATCAGTTTTCGAGCAGACCTAGGAAACAGATGTATCTGTTGCTGGCTGTAGCGTCACGTCTTCAGACGCCGCTACGACGGGCTACATTGGCGCTACAAGCTACCTGTAGCCTGTAGCGGGATGTATCCAGCCTGCCGTCGCGGCGTGTAAAGGGCCCTGGACTGCTAAACGTGTCTTTGAACAGCTTTTTGAAACACGGTTGCACATTTTTTGCCAGTTTTTATATTTTTAGAATGTGAGCATTTTAAAGCTTTTGCACTTAACCCGGTGTGCATAGAGAGCCGGTATTGTTATGCCACAGGACTCTTGAGACTTTAACAGTGACTGTCCTGTAAGGGGTGAAAAACAATGTGGTGTAAGATGCCAGCACGGAGAGTAACAACTTTGCCACAAGTTGGTGTCCCGAGGGTCCAGAGGCCTCAGCACTTGCAGCCATGAACGAGCTGAATACTGTGCTTGAAAATGTATATAGTTAATGCAACATTTAAGAACCTGTGCCTCCTTAAATGGAAGAATAAGTGCTGATTAATGTTATGTTTAGAAAATAAAAATGTTTTTCTGGGGGAACCCCAGAAACAGCGTGGGGACACGCCGGTTTAACTTCGGGGAATGTGGCGCCCCTGCGACCAGGGTGGCCACAGGTAGGAACTCTAGCCGGGCAGGTGGAGACAGGTTGGTACACGGACACACCGACGGGGAGGCACAGATTCCAGGTCTGGTCACCCAACACACGGGCTGGAGAAACAGCAGCATATAGGACCCAGACTTGCTACCCATACATCGGGAGAAGCCAAACAAGGGACCGAGCTGCCCTCATACAGCCCACGGGAGGAACAGAGGAGAGGAAAACCTGAAAGGTTTCAGAGAGTGAAGGGTCTCAGGAAGGAAACCTGGCTGCAGAGGGTTCAAAGAGAGTGTACGGAGTTAACTGTGTGGACTGTACTGTGTACTGTACTAAGAACTTGTGATGTAAAACCCGGTGAACCCTGCCCCAGTCTCCCGTGTGTGATTCCCTGCACAGTGAACTGAATTTCCATATTTTATCCTGTCAGGAGCAGCCCCGACCCATGGCGGGCTCATCCATCTAGCTGCAGCACCATCCATCCATCCTCCTGGCGGGAATAGCAGCAGCGGTGGTCCCCTCACTGACCACAACCCGTGGGTGGCGTCACGACTTTCTCACCTGTAAATACCCCCCATTACTTATGGGCTCGGGACACGGTCCGGACAAAGGACCGCCGTGATAACCTCCGTGATACCCCGGTCAGGTACCGAAAACCCCGTCCCAGTGGGATCCACGCTTTCACATTTCTAGGCCACCATTTTGGGGTTCCTGATAAAATGACGGGAAACAGTTCTCCAGTGCCGGGTATTGACTGTTAAAGTTCTTTTTGGGCAGATTTTTGAAAAGTTTGTTGGGCACACAGTACTTGGTCACACCGGGCACGAATTTCTGTTTGTGATGCCAAAGTTGGTTCACCGAGGGGTCAATGGGAACTCGGAACCCAGGTGTGGAGTTGGAGGGATGTCAGTGGTGGGCTGCCCGGACCCGTAGTCCTGGTGGTCAACTAAAAATTGGGGAAAATTGAAAGAGGATAAAGAGTCTCGTGACGCCACCTGCAGTGTCTGGTGATGCTCACCAGCGCCGCTATCAGACCGCCGGGGATGATGGTATTGCAGCTTGGATGGTATGCCGGGATAGGAGCCTCAGGTTGACTTTACACTCCCCAATGACAGGAATACTGCACACTCTGTTGTGGGTGCAGTACCCCTAATGTGGCACACTGACCAATGGGGCCCAACATACTTACCTGCATGCAAACTGCGAGCCACCCAAGATCTCCTTCTTATCTCTTCTTCACACAACTGCATACAAGATTTCTCCCATGCATCCCCCATACTCTGGAACTCTCTGCCCAAACACATCAGACTCTCGCCTACCCTGGAAACCTTCAATCGAAACTTGAAGACTCATCTCTTCCAAGCCTACAACCTGCAGTGAGACTCAGCCCACCAAACTGCGTTTTGTTGCAAGGGTGTGCAAGGCCGTGGTTGCGCTGGGCCATAATGACTCGTCTGCTGTGGCAGTCAGCGGCTCCACAGGCAGGAGAATAAGTTAGTCTCACACAGTGTTGGAATTCTGTACTCCCAACACTACTTTTTCGCCTCTTCTGTCAGCGCCTATGTACGCAGTGCCCTGATCTAGCAACCATGGGTCCTGTTGAACAACTGGTATCTGTCTCCTGACCCTAGTCAGGTTGCCATTTCCGCGGGTGCATCAGGTTGCGGACACCACTCCTCTAGACTGCATAGCCTCCAGTTCAGTGGTTTGGGCTTACAGCGTCAGAGCCACATTCATGGCCGAGTCCCTGGTTCTTGACCAAACCCTCCGTCTGGCTATCATAGTCCCGGATCTAGGCGCCCAGGTTGTCTTTGCTCCTCCTGTGCCCCAGGGGTTTTCTCTGCTCCCCTTCTCACGTCTGCACACTTCTCTTCTTTACTCTCTCACTCACCTACTCACTCACTGCCTACTAGTCCTTCCCTTGTCCCCTTTTTGACTGGGCCCTCCCCCGGGTTCGCCCATGGTCCCCTGGGTCCTAGGGTGTGTGTTTGTGTTGGTGGGGGCCCAAGTTCACTATCCCATTTCCTTTAGAACTGAGACACCACACCCGATCGTTGAGTGCAGTACCCCTTAATGGTGACCGGACCGGTGGGGCACCACATTATTAGTCATTGTACAGAAGAAGGAGATGAGCTGTGATATCACCTCTTGCGATGTCTCCCCATGTGACGGTACCTTTAGTCCGTCTGTGATGATAATGAAACTAATGTAAAATCTTCTGTACGGATCAATAGTCTGAAACTAGTTTAAAAAGTACGAGATCTCGTTTTTGCTTTGTTTTGTTTTATTTCACAGATAGTGATACTGAACAAAATATGTATTATCAAAACTGGAAAAAAAATTAAAAACTGCATTCAACATGAAAACGAATAAGAGATAGAGAGACAAAGAGAAATAATGTTTAAAGAGAGTCAAAGTTTTCTCTCTAAAACTACTGCATAAACTTTTTCTACTTGTATGTTCCTTGTTTCTTTACCACTAGAATCATTCTAGTCAGGAGGTTTAACTAGATGCAACTGTAATGGTATAACAGCATCAGAAAAGAGACATTACTTCACTCCCTTCCCAAAGCTGAGACATGTGTGTTTCTGAAATTCTAGCACAAGTCGGCAATTAAAATAGCACAGCTGTTTGTTCAGGACTGAGGTCTCCAAGGAACATATCTCACATTGCAGCATGTGTGAATGAAGCCTTTTTACCGACTGCAGCCTCTACTAGTAAAACTAGCTCCACACTGCAACAGCATTTGGTCTTCAGCATAAAATCTTCCTCAAATTACCAAGGGTGAATGTTAAGTAGAGAGTTTATGTTGCCTTCAATGTGTGTGTGTGTGTGTGTGCGTGCGTGCGTGCGTGCGTGCGTGCGTGTGTGTGTGTGAATAGGACATAATTTCACACACAACTCCGAATATGGCCAGAACAAAATTGTTACCTCCTCTCCAAAATTGTGAGTAAACAACTTTGATTCAGGCATGAGATGTTCATGCAAACTCAGATGTGGCAAGTAACAGGTGTGGGCAATATGAGAATTACAGCTGAAACCAGATAAAAAGGGAGAAGTTGACTCAATCTTTGCATAGTGTGAAAGCATTTTGTGAAAACATGGAGAACAGAAAGAGAAGAAAACCAAATTTTTTTCAAAATATGAATAATCTCAAGGTTACAAGTCCATCTTCAGAGATCTTGATGTTCCTTTGTCCACGAGCGCAAT
Source organism: Allobates femoralis (assembly GCA_033576535.1). Classification (NCBI taxonomy): domain Eukaryota; kingdom Metazoa; phylum Chordata; class Amphibia; order Anura; family Aromobatidae; genus Allobates; species Allobates femoralis. The sequence goes on from JARQOC010000005.1 coordinate 536,340,653, forward strand.
ATAATCAATAATTTTAGAACCCATGGCTCTGTAGCTAATCTCACTGGACATGGATGGCAGAGAAAAATTGATAAGGCCACGTGCACACGTTCAGTATTTGATGAGTTTTTTACCTCAGGATTTGAAGACAAAACCAGGAGTGGAGCAATCAGAGGAAAAGTCTAATAGAAACACCTGCACCACTTCTGTATTTAATCATCCACTCCTGTTTTTGGCTACAAATCCTGAGGTAAAAAACTCATCAAACAATCAGCGTGTGAATGAGGCCTAAAAGGCTGAAATGCAGAATAGTCCGGATGGTGGCTAAGCCACCCCAATCAACTTCCAAAGAAATTCTAGCTGTCCTGCAAGCTCAGGGGGCATCAGTGGCAATGCAAACGATCCATCAACATTTGACTGAAATGAAACACTATGGAGGAGACCCAGGAAAACCCCACTGCTGAAACAGAGATATAAAAAACCTAGACTGCAGTTTGTAAAAATGTACAGGAAAGTGTCTTGTTGACACATGAGACCAAGATAGAGCTTTTTGGTAAAGCACATCATTCTATTGTTTCCCAAAAACAGAATGAGGTCTACAAAGAAAAGACCTACCTACAGTCAAGTATGGTGGAGGTTCAAACTTATTTTGGCGTTGTTTTGTTGTATCTGACACTGGGCGCATTGACTGTGTGCAAACAATCGTGAAATCTGAAGATTACCAAAGGATTTTGGGTCACAATGTAGAGCCCAGTGTGTGAGATAGATGGGTTTGCATCCTAGGTCATGGGTCTTCCATAAGGAACATGACCCAAAACAGACGTCAAGAAGCCCCCAGAAATGGTAGAAACAAAGAGCTGGAGAATTCTGAAGTGGCAGCAATGAAAATTCCACTTGATAGGTAAAAGAAGTGTGTTGATGGTTATAGGAAGTCATTGATTGCAGTTATTTATTCCAAATGGTGTGCAACCAAATATTAAGTTGAGGGTGCCAACAATTTTGTCCAGCCCAGTTTTGGAGTTTTGTCTAAAATTATGTATAATTTGCCATTTTTTCCTCCGTGTTTTTTTTGTTTTGTGATATTACAATACACACAAAGGAAATAAATACTAGTGCATCTGTGGCACCCCGCCATGCAGGCATTACAGAGAGGTACTGCACCCGTAAAAGAGGTGCAGATACTCCAGCTGCAAGCAGATTCTAGGATGGTGGGTGGAACCCATAAACCAACACTCCCACACTAGATTACACGGTGAGAGGGTACCCGGAGAGAACAAAACCACCTCTAGGGGAAACAAAGAGTAGTAGTAGTATGTTGGAGTAGCTTTTAAGAGGTCTCAACCTATAGGTCTTTGGAGAGAGGGTCTTTCGGCTGAGGGACCAGAAGAAGGGAGTAGGAGAAAGGGCTCCAAGGCTCATTAAGTTACCGGGCACCGGAGCCCGCACCTGTGGGATACTATAGGACCACAGAAAATCCGGAGTCCTGGGAAGTCTACAAGTCTCCGCAGGCACCTAAGCAACCAGAAGAGGGAACCAGGCACCGCTTAAGGGCAGCGGTCGGCCACTAGAGGGTTACCCGACGGCAGCAACGGTGAGAAGAAGAGTGGAGGTCCGGCTGATTTCAAGTCACTGGACTTCATACAACTACTGGGAAGCAGGAAGGAACAGATGGGAAAGAAGGCACACACCAAGGGTTCCATCATACCACCTGGGATCCGCTTGCAGCCACCCGTTAGCTACCTGTTATAACATCTGAATGCTGAACTGAGAACTATAACTAATGCTGCTAAAAGTTTCCAGTAAAGTACCCGGAGAGAAGTGAACTCGACTCTGCTGCACTTCCTTGCGATTGACTTGATTCCCTCTCAGGAACGCTGCCCCGGAGGTCCAGTCTACCTGCGGAGGACTTTACCACACTGGTCGCAATACCATTTTCCTCCGGCGGACTGTGGCGGTGCTGGTGGCATCTCACCAGATACTGCAGGTGGCGTCACAACAAACTTTGTAAATAGTCCCCTGTAAATATCACCCCTTTTTGGAAGATAGGCCCAGGACACAGGGTCAGGCGAGGCCGCCATTCCCTGTGACACAACAGTTAACCCTTGCAGCCTGACACCCGAGTACCCCATAGCCTGGGCGTGACATATCCTTTTCTGGCATCATGAACAGGATATCATGCAAGGTGCCACCGGGTACTGTGCGCCTTGGACTTAAAACAAACTTTTTCCGCCATTGCTTGGCGCCAAAAATGGGTTCCCGCCATTACTGCAGGAGGACCCAAGATGGTGCCATAGCCATGTACTTAACACCATGTGCAGGCCCAGGGGTGTGCCTCAGCCCCTAGAAGGAGGGCCTAGACGGAGGTGCTAAAAAGTGTGGCCGCCCAGATTGCCATCAATCAAGTTCCCCGGGAGTGGCCACCCATATGAAGACAAACCGGAAGAGAAGGACAGAAACGACAAGGCTCCTTTGTACCCGGCAGCATGGCGGCACCCTGTTGAAGAGACATTGTGCGCGAGTTTGAGGAGCAAACCCGAGCCGCGCAGGGCGACCCAGCAGCGGCATCCCTCTTGACCTTGGAGGGGGATGCTGACTACTGGAGGGATGCCTTTGGACGGCTCCGTCAGGAGATGAAAGAAGCCCTGGTGTGGGTGTGTCGGCGGTGGAGCGTGGAGCGGACATATGAACTGTCCTCCATGAGAGCGGACCGCGAGGCGCAAGAGGTGGCAGTAGCGGAACGAGCATTTGAGGAATACTGTGCCTCTCTACCACTCGTACCACCACCCGTCCAGACCCGGGACACGGGAGTCCAGACCAAACCCCCGACTTCACCACCATCCCAGGCCAGCAGTTGTCTCCGGCTGGAGGCCGCATGCACGTCCCCAATCGAACCAAACATGGTAGTCGAGGAGGAGTATGACAATACCGAGGATGAGGAATAAGAGGACGCAGAGGGAACCTCAGGAGGGAGCACCCCAGAAGCTGCGTGGTGGACCGCATGGCAGCGGCAGCAGCGAGGAGCCCCCGCTATATTGAGCTCAGCAGAAACTCGAGTGGTGCCCAAAGTCCTGACCAGCAACTCACCACCTCCACAGTATCAATCACCTCCACAGTATCAACCACCCCAGCAGTCTCAATCAGCGCTAGATGAGAGAGATCAGCTGGCCTGACAGAGACGACTGGAAGACTGGTTCCAATGAGAACAGGCGACGAGGCTACTTCGGGATGAGGCCAAATTACAGCCCCCGCTTCCGATGGAGTTACGCTGTTTAGGAACTGCTGTTTCCGTGTACCAAGAGGAAGGCTGGGGATTCTTGCGAGAACCCGGACTAATCGATGACGTTTTCTTTGCTAGACACGACGTGGAATCCCACCTGTGGAAAGGACACCCAAATCGAGATCTTTTTAGAGGTGAGCAGGTAACCTTCGAGCAATATCCCAGTCCGTTAGGCTGGTTCGCCATCAGGATTTCCCACGCAGAGACTTTACCTTGAACTAGCAATAGACTCCCGCGTTAAGACATTGCCCTGTAAATAGCCCCTTCCAGCAACCATACCCCTTTTATTTTTGCCTTTCCTTTTTTGCAAGTCCCAAGAATAATGAGTGCCCCCGTATGTTTTTCATCTGAAGACCCAGAGACTTTATTTTATTTGAAATCTCCCTTGTTTAATAATGTGTGCTGAGTGAGCAGCGGCCCAGCGATGATAATACACACTGGACTGTGCTGGACAATACATTATGGGCCCGCATACCGTGTTTTCCCGATAGTAAGACCCCCCCGAAAGTAAGACAGGGTGGGGGGGGGACGGGGGGTCTGCTAATGTAAGACCCCCCCCCCGAATGTAAGGCAGGGTAGGGGAAATGGGGGTTTCTTACTATCGGGGAAACACGGGGGGGGGGGGGTGTACATACATACATACACACATACAGACACAAGCATACACATATATACACACCATACACACCACACACACAGTCACACACACACATAGCACCGCTTCTTACCGGGTCCGGTGTGGGGTCCCCGATGGTCCTGTGCCGTCCTCTGTGCTCTGGTCCCCGAGATGATCCGCTGCCGTCCGCCGTGTTCCGGTGCCGTTTTGCACCAGTATTGCCAGTCCTAGGCTCCATGGTCCCTGCTCTTCCGGAGTTCAGGCCGCAGCTCCGCCCAGGTCATAGTGTGGGCCAATCAGCATAGCGGTGCTCACGTCAGAAGCAAGCGTCATCGGTCGCTTGCCTCTGACGTCAGTTCCGCTATGCTGATTGGCCCACACTATGACCTGGGCGGAGCTGCGGCCTGAACTCCGGAAGAGCAGGGACCATGGAGCCTAGGACCGGCAATACCGGTGCAAAACGCCACCGGAACACGGCGGTTGGCAGCGGATCATCTCGGGGACCGGACCGGAGCACAGAGGACGGCACAGGACCATTGGGGACCCCACACCGGACCCGGTAAGAAGCGGTGCTATGTGTGTGTGTGTGACTGTGTGTGTGGTGTGTATGGTGTGTATATATGTGTATGCATGTGTCTGTATGTGTGGGAATGTGTGGATGGATGGCTGCAGTGTGTGGATGGATGGATGGATGGTGGGGCCTCTAATGTAAGGCCCCCCCCGAAAGTAAGACAGGGGGCCACTTTTGGCCCCCAAAAAAATGTAAGACAGGGTCTTACTTTCGGGAAAACACGGTAGTTAGTACCGGTCCCCGTTGGGCCGAGTAAATAATGTCTGTGTATATGTGTAACGTTCCAAGTAATGTGCCTCCCAGCCATGGGAAGAAATCTAAATATGCTTAAATGTAAATAGTTACCTGTTGGTGTTGACAAAGATAAAAATGCTTTTCACTTCCAGGTAGACAGGTACTAATCATCATTATATTCAATCAAGGGGGTATGTGGCGCCTCGCCATGCAGGTGTCACAAAGGGGTACTGCACCCCTAAAAGAGGTGCAGATACTCCAGCTGCAAGCAGATTCTAGGATGGTGGGTGGAACCCATAAACCAACACTCCCACACTAGATTACACGGTGGGAGGGTACCCGGGAGAGAACAAAACCACCTCTAGGGGAAACAAAGAGTAGTAGTAGTATGTTGGAGTAGCTTTTGAGAGGTCTCAGCCTCTAGGTCTTTAGAGAGAGGGTCTTTCGGCTGAGGGACCAGAAGAAGGGAGTAGGAGAAAGGGCTCCAAGGCTCAGAAAGTTACCGGGCACCGGAGCCCGCACCTGTGGGATACTATAGGACCACAGAAAATCCGGAGTCCTGGGAAGTCTACAAGTCTCCGCAGGCACCTAAGCAACCAGAAGAGGGAACCAGGCACCGCTTAAGGGCAGCGGTCAGCCACTAGAGGGTTACCCGACAGCAGCAAGGGTGAGCAGAAGAGTGGAGGTCCGGCTGATTTCAAGTCACCGGGCTTCATACAACTACTGGGAAGCAGGAAGGAACAGATGGGAAAGAAGGCACACACCAAGGGTTCTATCATACCACCTGGGATCCACCAGGTACCTGTTAGCCACCCGTTAGCTACCTGTTATAACATCTGAATGCTGAACTGAGAACTGTAACTAATGCTGCTAAAAGATTCCAGTAAAGTACCCGGAGAGAAGTGAACTCAACTCTGCTGCACTTCCTTGCGATTGACTTGATTCCCTCTCAGGAACGCTGCCCCAGAGGTCCAGTCCTACCTGTGGAGGACTTTACCACACTGGCCGCAATACCATCTTCCTCTGGCGGATTGTGGCGACGCTGGTGGCATCTCACCAGATACTGCAGGTGGCGTCACGACAAACTTTGTAAATAGTCCCCTGTAAATATCACCCCTTTTTTGGAAGATAGGCCCAGGACACGGGGTCAGGCATGGCCACCATTCCCCGTGACACAGCAGTTAACCCTTGCAGCCTGACACCTGAGTACCCCATAGCCAGGGCGCGACACATCTTAATGAATTAGAATATCATCAAAAATCAATATCATATTGCCATGTTTCTGGGAGCCCTGAAACACGTTGACTAATAAATCAATATAATATTCACCTTTTGATGTCTCGTGGAATACAACAACGCAGTTTTTAACCCTTCATTCTCCCTAGTCTAATTTTTTTAGATAATGATCTTTGGGTTTTCATTGGCTGTAAGCCATAATCATGAACATTAACATAAATAAACACTTGAGATAGATCACTCTGTAATGTCTCTATAATATATATGCGTTTACTTTATGTATTGAATTACTGAAATAAATTAATTTTTTGATGATATTCTAATTCATTGAGATGCACTAGTATGTCTATGACAAAACTTGTGTAAATGCAATAATTTTCCCTAATACTTCATTTTCTGGAACATTTTCGTCCAGGACTGCATAAATGTTGTAAGGTTACTGCCAGACAAATCCTGGACGGAGTGTATGTGTCATCAAGGTGCCCAGCCTCGGTGATGTGAGACCCAGAAAGCAGGCTCCAGCACAAATAATGCAGAAAGGGTTTTATAAATGGGCCTGGGTATTTGGGTCGGGGTTTTAGAAGCGGCCAGAAGTGCAGGGCGGGATGGACAGGTCCAGTACCTCCAGCCCAGGTTTTCCAGGCTGTTCAGGTACTATTAAATCATAAGTGTCTGTGACCCCCCCCCCAGGGCTGTGGGATACTCAGAACCGGGCTACAGCTCTGCTGAGGAGTCACGGGTGTCGAGACCCGGCTCCGTGACCATGGCGGTGTCAATAAAAGTTTAGTGATTATGGTTTTGGGGATTGTTGTCATGACACCACCTATAGTACTCGGCCAGGGATGGCCGACACTGCAATCCAGACCTCCGTAGCAGATGATGATGCAGGCGGATGTTGTCACTCCCCGTAGGTGGAGCAGTACCCAGGGGCAGGTGTAAAAGTCAATGTGTAAATGGTGGTGAAGTTATAGTGCAGGGCCGGTGACGCTGAAATAATTCGAGGACACAGCTGATGAAGTTTCAGACATTTACTCACTGTTCTATGGAAGCCTCACCATCACCGAAGCTTCCACCTCATTATCACTGGGTGCAGCTGCCTCACCATCACCGGAGCTTCCACCTCATTATCACCAGGTGCAGCTACCTCACCATCACCGGAGCTTCCACCTCATTATCAACGGGTGCAGCTGCCTCACCATCACCGGAGCTTCCACCTCATTATCACTGGGTGCAGCTGCCCCACCATCACCGGAGCTTCCACCTCATTATCACCGGGTGTAGCTGCCTCACCATCACCAGAGCTTCCACCTCACCATCACTGGGTGCAGCTGCCTCACCATCACCAGAGCTTCCACCTCATTATCACTGGGTGCAGCTGCCCCACCATCACCGGAGCTTCCACCTCATTATCACCGGGTGTAGCTGCCTCACCATCACCAGAGCTTCCACCTCATTATCACCAGGTGCAGCTGCCTCACCATCACCAGAGCTTCCACCTCATTATCACCAGGTACAGCTGCCTCACCATCACCGGAGCTTCCATCTCATTATCACTGGGTGCAGCTGCCTCACCATCACCGGAGCTTCCACCTCACCATCACCGGAGCTGATGTCTTGCCATCAGCACCACCAGAGTGGCCACCTCACCACCACCAGAGATACCGACCCACTACCACGGGATCGGCTGCACCCCTGACCTACTGTCTCGTCCCCATTATCCTGTAGAATGTAAGTCCGCAATGGCAGGGTTCCCCCCCCCCGTACCAGTCTTTGTTAATTTGTTTATTGTAAACTAACCTATAATTTTCTATGTGACCCTTTCTCATGTACAGCACCATGGAATTAATGCTGCTATATAAATAAATAATAATAATAATTATATATATATAATCTGTATATGCGCTGAATGTGCTATTTTGCCTTTCCTTGGTATGTCTTGCAGACAGATTTCTGCTTGGAAAGTCATCCAGTAACTGTATGAAGAGCTCTCTATTTCTGACGAATCATTCTCACTGTAAGATAATAGACATCAAATGGTTTGGAAATGGTTTTATAAGCCCTTACAGAGTGATGAGCAGCAGAAGGATTGCTTCTCTGAGTTCACTGAAGATATTGTTTCTGCTCTCGGTGTTAACACCTGACTGCGCCAAGCTGAACTGCTGGCAGGCAAAAGGGGCAGCGCCTCCATGATCATCAGAAAACCAAGAGAATTTCCGCCACAATAACTATTGTTATTATGCTTTATATGTCTCCAAAGAAGAATAGCATCGTAGCAGAGAATTTATACATTTTCTCTAATCCTCTACCAGTCAATTTCGGAATCTTAACCTAATGCTCAGGGATATGGACGCACTTACATACAGTTCTAGAGTTTGCAAAATTAAAGGGGGGCTTTAGCTGATTTTCCTCTATTGCTTATACCACAGTGCAGTCACCACCTGGGAGCGGCTAATCGACATGGCTAAGCTGCTATGACTTCCCTGGAGAGGAAAAATCAATTAATATCAACCAATCCAGCATGTCCAGTGTATCTCTATGGAGCTGCGCTATTTACATTGGATGGACTTTGTCTTCCAGCACTTGGAGATCGGTTTCTACATGGCTGTCATCTGAGAGGGAGGGGGTTAGGGTACCGATACATGTCGCAACATTGCATGCAATTTCACTGGCAATTTGCTGGTTGCAGTGAAATCATGGACACATTGTTACATTTGTACACAGTCACAAAAAAGAACAATGGTCCATGATTTCACTGCAATCAGCAAATTGCCAGTGAAATTGCCTAGCAATATTGCGTCGTGTGACCGTACCCTAAATGGCGCACCATACTGCAAAAGGAGTATCAGTATTTTGTATCATAGAGCAACAAAAGCAAAATGTACACATGGATCAGGCATACATTAACCCCTCGGGGTCCAGCCATTTTTCATTTATTTGCTTTCAAATGTTCATCTGCACTTACTATGAAAAAGTAATGACTTTTTTTTTTCAACACAGCTTTTTAGTTTTAAATCCCACCATTTTATTCACCGTATAAAGTAAAGAAAAAAATAATAATTTTTGTTGGAACAGAACAAAAAAAAATCCTGCCAGTGTATTACAGTGTACAGTGTAATCCCGACAGTGTATTATATTTTCACAGTGTTTAGAAAGTGGGTAAAAATCATTCTGTAACTTTATTCTGTGGAGCAGTATTATTTTACCCAATATATGCACTTTTTTTATATTTTGTTGTTATTGTAAAATGTAAAAATTAAAAGAAAATAATGTTTTGGTTTTCAAGAGTTCCTCACTCGGCACCACACTTTCTTAATGGGCATATGACCCCTTCTAATATTATTTAGGTCTCCTTTATGCAGCTCTTAGACTCAGTTCACATGTCCAGTAATCATCCGTTAGGGCAGAGTCACACTATGCGAGATGCATGCGAGATAGTCGCATGGGTCTCACATGACTCACTCAGATAGGCTGCCATTTCTCTGGATTGAAGTGTGTCAACTGCTTGTGTTTCTATGCAGCTGAATCGCCCACTGGGGCCATGGGGTACTCAGAACTGGGCCCTCAGTCTCTCTCTCACTGTTGTCTGGGCCTGCTGGGTAGTCACGGTGACGTGACCCGGCTCCATGGTCCCGGGCAGTCAGTCGGGGTCACCTGACTCCTTCAGTCTTCCCGCGGTCTCAGCCTGGGACCCGGACTAGTCTGGTCTCTGTCACTGGTTAGCTGATGGGGTCTCACTCTCTTGACTTGAACTCTACGCTCCCTCCTTCTCTCCTTTTCCTCTTCCACCACACTCACTCTACTCTGTTGTGTGTGTCAGTCAGTTTTGTTGGTGTTTCTGCTCCCCTTCCCGGGTTCTGTCCTACGTCCCACCCTCCACCTATCTACTCCCTCCATCCTGTTGCTAGACTTGAAGTTACTTAGCTGTGGGATCAGAGGTGTGTTGGGTGTTGGTGTGAAGTGACCAACTTGCCAATCCCAGCTTTCTGTGCTCTGTTGTGGCCACCATTCCGCAGGGGTGCCACACAGCTCCACGCTCTCGCCAGAGAGTTGGGGCCATCCCGGGAGAGTCATGCAATACTCAAGCAAGTATCTCACATGCACTCGCATAGTGTGTCTCTGGCCTCAGAATGCATCCAGCAGCAATCCGTCTGAAAAAAGTTGTGCAGACAGAAATTATTTTGCTAAAAACTGATTTCAGCTGGATCCATTAGCCTTACCTGAGGAATGGACCACTAGTTAATTGCAGCAAGAGTGAATATTGCATATAGACAGGGGCGTATCTAGGGGGGTGCAGCCGGATCCTTTGCCCCGGGCGCCACTCAGAGTGGGGCGCCGGCGGCACCCCCCTACCAAGGCTGCCCGCCCGGTAAGAATAGATAATACCGGCGCGGACTGCGGTACGGTGCTTTGATGCTGTACAGAGCCGGCTGCCAGCCCCCGTTCCGCCGTCACTTCCGCCGCTGCCTATGCATTCCACAATGTGGAACGCATAGATCAGGCGCCCTCACTCCGCCCCCTCACTTCCTCTTCCTTCCTAACGCATAGAAGAGGTGACCCCCGTCACTCAGCCTCCGCTTTTTCCTTTCCTTTTGCGGTCCACAGTTGTCCATGCCTCCAGCGCCGCCTACATCTCAGAAAGTTTTGTACGGAGGCAGTGCAGGCTGCAGCCAGGGCCAGGCAGAGCGAGCTGGAGCAGAGCTCACTCTGAATACAGCACACAGATGGGTGCCGGTGTCCTGTGGGTAATTATATATAAATTGGCTCTATGCAGGCTATGGTGTGCTCTATTGGAGGCTCTATATGGAGGCTGTGCTGGGCTCTAGTGAGCCTGGGCTGGGGTATTTAGAGGCTGTGCAGGATTATATAAAATTTGGAGGCTGTGCTGGGGTATTTAGAGGCTGTGCGGGGCTATATATAATTTTGAGGCTGTGCTGGGCTCTATAGAGGCTATGCTGGGCTATTTAGAGGATGTGCCTGGCTATATATAATTTAGAGGCGACACCGGGGTATTTAGAGGCTGTGTAGGGTTATGTATAATTTGGAGACTGTTCTGGACTGTACGTATTATTTGGAAGCTGTGCTGGGTTGTATAAATTATCTGGAGGCTGCTGCTAGGCTGTATGTAGTTGGAGGCTGTGCTAAGCTGGCAAATCCTCCAGATAATATATATAGCCCAGCAGCAGCCTCCGGATAATATATTCAGCCCTGCACAGCCTAAATATTATATATACAGCCCACCCAGGAGCCTGTATATTATATACACAGCCCGCAGGTTCTATATTAGATTCATGTATCGTGGTATGTGTTAAAGGGGCCCACTGAGACTGTTTTGCCTGGGGCCCACAAAAACATGGAGCCGGCCCTGGGCGGCGGGCCTGAAAGCTGACAACACCCCAACCCAACCCCCCCCCCCTCCCGCTCCTCACCTACACTTGGGGGGGGGGGTGCCAAAATAGATGTTTGCCCCGGGCGCCATGAAACCGCTGCATATAGATGCATGCTGGATATTCTGATCTATTAACCTTCTTTTAATTTATTTTGTATCGTAAACTTTCTATTGAGCCTTCCATCACGCTGTAGCCTATGGTCAGGCAGGGGTTTAGTACTTCTGCATCCAGAGCAAAGCACTGCATAACGTTTTACAATCTATCAAATAGGGTTTCATTTCTGGACATGGACCTGCTCTGATCTGTTGCTCATATTAGGAATGATACTAAATAAATAAAATAATAGGTTGGACTAAAGGCTCCATACACTATAAACTACTGTTCACCAATATTTATGGGTTCAGCTGACAGTCTAATGTCTATAGGGCCCCTGAGAGATGATATCAGGGGGATTAAGAATCTGGTATTTACAATTTTCTGATCATCATAATGGGAGACCCAGACAATGGGGTTTAGGGCTCTGCCCTCCGGAGGTCACACTAGGTACTACAAGTTTGTAGACACCGCCTCCTCCGCTTATAAACCCCCACCGTAGGAGACATCCTCAGTTTTAAACTTAGTGTGCTCGGAGGATCACGCTTTGCTTGCACTTCACTGCATTCTCACAGCTTACGTGATGGCGTATGAAGACAAGGTAAAATGGTCCCATTCGGGATCCTCGACAGCCTCCCCGCTCACCCTTGTGGAACACGCTGGTGGAGGTACCGGAGGGCTTTTAGCCTGGACACTTTAGTGTTCTCCCGGTACGCTGTCGCGCTCCTTTCCTTTCCATCCCTCCATGGAGGCTCTGGATAGGGGGAGCCTGGAGCCTTGCACAGCTCCGCTCCGTCCGAGGCCTCCCTAAATGGTGCTTACAGACCGGACGGAGCCAGCCCAGTCCGAGGCCTCCCTAAATGGTGCTTACACTCCGGACTGGTGCTGTACCCCCGTCCGAGGCCTCCCTAAAGGTGCTTACAGACCGGACCGGCACTGAGGCACCTGGTGTGTCTCCTGTGTGCCTGGGGGTAGTGTCTGTCACTGTGGTGTCATGGCACTCAGACCGCGCGGTTACCCTCGGGTCCGCGGTTCTGGCGGTGACCCTGTGCTGGGGTCACCCTGGCTGACCGCCCTGTGTTTCACAGGGGCTGAGGCTGTAGACTGCGGGTGTTTTTCTGTGTACATGCAGTCTGAGAGTGTGTGTGGTGATATTCACTCTTGTTTCCCGCGCTGCGGGCTCCGGCACCTCCATTGCTGAGGCAGTCTGGAGGAGGAGGAGGCAGCCCTTATGGTGACATCACCGCTGGGCGTGTTGTGTGTTCTTCCCGCGTGTTCCTGGCTCCGCCCACATCTTCACTGTCGGCGGCCATCTTCTCCCTCACTTCCCGGCTGGGACCTGAACGGCAGCGCGTGGCTGCACTTGCAAGGGAGACCGGAACTCGCGGAGGTCACACACACACACCGCTTCCTCCTACCGCTTTGCTGCGGTCGGTAAGCCACCGGGATTCCCGGTTTGTTTGTGAACTTTGGCTTATATTCCCCTCACTGTGGAGATGTCCTCAGCTGGGAAGCATGCTGCTAAGGCGGCTGTGGCCACCATTGTCTGTACTACATGCAACGGGACACTGGTGGAGGGGTCCTGCAATAACTGCGGACGCCCAGAGGCCCGATCTGCTACTATTGAGTCTGCAAATCCGGGATTATACCCTGAGGTTCAGGTGATCCCAGGGCCATGGGAAACGCAGAATAAGATCAATGAATCTCTGCTGTCCCAGATGTCCTCCATGTCGCAAACCCTGGAGGCACTGCATAGGAGACTGGAGAACCCAGCTACTCCTCCTAGTTACCCCCGGGTGTCTCTTACTTCTGCTGTAAGACCCCCTAAGCGAGCCCGTGAGGCCTCTCCTGAGCTCCAGACTCTCTCTGAGGAGGAGCGTTCCTCTGATGGTGAGGAAGATGATGGGGGTTCTACTCTTGGGTCTATGTCTGAACCTCCAGATGGGGTGGAGGATCTGGTGTCCTCCATCAATGAGACATTGCGTCTTGTCACTCCTCCTGAGGAGGTGACTGTACACCCCAAGGAGATCTATCAATGGCTGCGGCCAGAGGCTAGACCAAGTGGCTCCTTCATGGACCACACTAATTTCGGAAGGGTGATTAAAGCTCCCAGGTTGCATCCTGGGCGGCGTTATGTCCGTAAAACTAAGGACAATCGCTTTCCCTTTCCCCAGGAGGCGCTCCAGGAATGGTCGCAGTCTCCCAAGGTGGATGCTTCCATGACTAGGATTGCTGCGCGCTCCTTGTTTTCTGCCTCTGATAGCTCCTCGTTGAAGGATGCTACTGATAGACAGGTCGAGCAACTCGCCAAGTCTTCCTATGAGGCTGTGGGGTCTTCATTTGCCCCTAATTTTGCCGCAGTCTGGACCCTCCAAGCGATCACTATCTGTTTGGATGGTATCACTGATCTAGCTAGGTCCAGCCCAGAGGTCCTGGCTCTCACTGAGAGAGCAAGGGCCTATGCGGACTATGCCAGGACGGCATCTTTGGAAACTGCCACTCGCTCTGCTGTGGCCTCGGCCAATGCAATTGCGATCCGCAGGCTTTTGTGGCTGCGTCTCTGGGACTCAGATGCCACATCTAAGAAGATTTTACAAAATCTTCCGTTCGCTGGTGACAGGCTTTTTGGCACCGAACTGGATAAATTGATAAAGGATTCTGCTGAGTCTAAGATACCGCAGAATAAGCCTAAGCCACGGTACACCGTGAAAAGGAACCCTAAGCAGTGGTCCTTTCGCTCCGGTTCACAGTCATCAACGGCGTCCACTCGCTCAGACCGAGGGGGCAAGCCTGCTACTCAGTGGCGTTCCAAGAGTCGTCAGAAGAAGCCGGCGGGGGCAGCGGCTGCCACCCCCAAGCCCGCTTCGACATGACTCGCTATCTCATCCTGCCTCCCCACAGGTGGGGGGCCGCCTGTCCCGCTTTCAGGACACGTGGCTTCTTCACATTCAAGATCAGTGGGTTCGAGACGTAGTCTCAAGAGGATACAGGATAGAGCTGACGTCACAACCAATACACCGATTCCATCGGTCGGTTCCATCTCCAGAAAAGGCTCAGGCTTTTTACCTGGTGTTGGAGGGACTCCGCAGAGACGGAGTGGTGGTCCCTGTGCCCACGGAAGAGAGGTTCAGGGGTTTTTACTCCAACCTCTTTATTGTCCCAAAAAAGGACGGCTCTTTTCGCCCGGTTTTGGACCTCAAGTTGTTCAACCGTCACGTGTTGGTTCGGAAGTTCCGCATGGAATCCCTGCGCTCCGTGATCGCGGCTGTGTCACAGGGAGACTTCCTAGCGTCCATCGATATCAGGGACGCTTACCTTCACGTCCCCATTGCACCAGCTCATCAGCGCTGGTTGAGATTCGCAGTGGGGGAAGAGCACTTCCAATTTGTGGCACTGCCATTCGGGCTAGCCTCAGCACCACGGGTGTTCACAAAGGTGATGGCCTCCATGATGGCTCTCCTGCATGCGCAGGGACACGCCGTCATACCCTATTTGGACGACCTGTTGGTCAGGGCGCCATCGGAAGACCTTTGTCGGGTAAGCCTGGAGGTGACCATGAAGTCCCTGGAACGGTTCGGGTGGCTTATCAACATTCAGAAGTCGACCCTGGTTCCGACCCAGTCATTGACATATCTGGGCATGGACTTCCACACGGACTCGGCCCTGGTGTCCTTACCTCAAGCCAAGCAGCTTGCGATCCAATCAGGAGTGCAGAATGTCCTCCTGTCTCCACAGTCATCCCTGCGGGTATTGATGAGACTGGTGGGTCGCATGGTAGCGGCGATAGAGGCGGTGCCGTTCGCACAGTTTCGCCTCCGTCCTCTCCAGCTGGAGATTCTTCGCAGATGGGACAAGAGGACGATCTCTCTGAATCGGCTGGTGACACTGTCACAACCGACCAGGGACTCCCTGCAGTGGTGGCTCCTGCCACTTCACCTGTCACGGGGCCGGTCCTTCCTAAAACCGTCATGGTTAGTGGTGACCACCGACGCCAGTCTGAAGGGCTGGGGGGCGGTGTTCTTGCACCACAGGGCTCAAGGCCTCTGGACTCGGTCGGAGTCGGCGTTGCAGATCAACGTGCTGGAGATCAAGGCGGTCTATCTGGCGCTACTGGCGTTTCAGAAATTCCTGTCAGGACAGCCCATTCGGGTACAGTCCGACAATGCGACGGCCGTCGCCTACATAAATCATCAGGGAGGGACCAGAAGTGCTCAGGCCCTCGCCGAAGTCCACCGCATTCTACTCTGGGTGGAGGAAAACGGCTGCCTGATCTCCGCAGTTCACATCCCAGGGGTCGAGAACTGGGAGGCCGACTATCTGAGCCGACAGGGGATGGACGCCGGAGAGTGGTCTCTACATCCAGACGTCTTCCGGGACATCTGCGGCAGGTGGGGCACTCCGGACGTGGATCTGATGGCCTCACGGCTGAATCATCAGGTGCCCCAATACATGGCAAGGTCTTGGGATCCCCAGTCTCTGGGGGCGGACGCCCTGATTCTGGGCTGGTCCAGATTCCAGCTGCCATATGTGTTTCCGCCTCTGGCTCTGATTCCCAGGGTCCTGTGGAAGATCAGGACGGAATGCAGAGTGGCCATTCTAGTGGCTCCAGATTGGCCCAGGAGGTCTTGGTACCCGGACCTGTGGCAACTGTCAGGCGGACACGGGTGGGCCCTTCCAGAACGCGCAGATCTACTCGCGCAAGGGCCATTCTTCCACCTCAATTCCAGGGCTCTCAGATTGACTGCATGGCTCTTGAGGCCTGGCTGCTGACATCCAGAGGTTTCTCTCCTACAGTGGTTGCCACTATGAATCGGGCAAGGAAACCTGTTTCCAGGAAGATATACCACAGAACGTGGAAAATCTTTTTTACCTGGTGTGCCTCTGGTGGCCGCTCACCGTGGCCTTTGTCTATCCCGACATTGCTGGCCTTCCTACAGTCGGGGTTGGAGTTGGGATTATCCCTTGGCTCTCTGAAAGGTCAAGTATCAGCACTTTCAGTGCTGTTTGACAGGCGCTTGGCGCTCCTCCCGAAGGTACGTCAATTTCTGCAGGGGGTGTCTCGGGTGGTCCCGCCCTATAGGCGACCTCTGGACCCTTGGGATCTAAACATGGTCCTGACGACACTGCAGAAACCGCCGTTTGAGCCACTGAGAGACATCTCTCTCTCTCGTCTGTCCCAGAAGGTGGTCTTTCTGGTGGCGATTACGTCTCTGAGAAGGGTCTCAGAATTGGCTGCACTCTCGTGCAAGTCACCCTTTCTGGTGGTTCACCAGGACAAGGTGGTGTTGCGCCCACGGCCTGAATTTTTGCCGAAGGTGGTTTCAACATTCCACTTGAACCAGGAGATTGTTCTCCCATCATTTTGCCCCGCTCCCGTTCATCAGGTTGAGCGCGACCTCCATACTCTGGACCTCGTGAGAGCTGTACGCATTTATGTGTCCAGGACCGCCTCCTTTAGGAGTTCGGATTCCTTATTTGTCCTCACGATGGGTCGCTGTAAGGGGTCCGCGGCTTCCAAGTCGACCTTGGCCAGATGGATCAAGGCTCCCATTCAGGAGGCTTACCGGTCTTCTGGTTTGCCTCTCCCGGTGGGTTTGAAGGCACACTCTACTAGAGCTGTAGGTGCCTCTTGGGCCTTGCGACATCGAGCTTCTGCTCTACAGGTGTGTCAAGCGGCCACTTGGTCCAGCCTGCACACTTTCTCTAAGCACTATATGGTGCATGCCCATGCCTCTGCGGATGCGAGTTTGGGCAGGCGGGTTCTCCAGGCGGCGGTTGCCCACCTTTAAAAGGGAACCATGTGTTATCCGTCTTGTTGAGGAACTCTTCCCGCCCTGGGGTATTGCTTTAGGACATCCCCATTGTCTGGGTCTCCCATTATGATGATCAGAAAAAAGAGAATTTTGTTTACGTACCGTAAATTCTTTTTTCTTGAATCATCAATGGGAGACCCAGCACCCACCCAGTTGTTCCGTTGCATATTTTGCACTTGTTCTGTTCTCTGTTGAGACAGTGTTTGCCGGGTTGTTGAACCGTCTGTGCACGGCATTCTTCCCGATGTTTCGGGTGTGGTTTAATTTCTCCTCGCAGCTTATGGACTAAACTGAGGATGTCTCCTACGGTGGGGGTTTATAAGCGGAGGAGGCGGTGTCTACAAACTTGTAGTACCTAGTGTGACCTCCGGAGGGCAGAGCCCTAAACCCCATTGTCTGGGTCTCCCATTGATGATTCAAGAAAAAAGAATTTACGGTACGTAAACAAAATTCTCTTTTTTGGGCTGCAAAAATGGTTGCACGATCTGCCAAACCATTGTTTGGCTGAAGGCTATCTAACATGTATGGGGACTTAAAGGGAATCTGCCAGCAGATTTGTGCTACCTCATCTGACAGCAACATAATGTAGACAAGGAGATTCTGAATCCAATGATGTATCACATACAGGTGCATCTCAATGCCTGGTATGGGCGAGGGCAGCTCTCCCAGCTCACATGACTGAGGCCGGCTTCAGACTGCGTCTGAGATCCGATCCGTAGCTGTCCGCTTGAAGCAGACAGCCGCGGACCGGATCAGCACACAGGACCGGGAGGCTATTATGCCCTCTGATCCTGTGTGCAGCCGCACGCAGTTCCTGCTGCTGATAGGTGAGGACCACGGGCGCCGCGGTCCTGACCTGTCAGCGGCTGCAGCTGCGTGCGGCTGCACACAGGATCGGAGGGCATAATAGCCCCCCTGTCCTGTGTGCTGATCCGGTCCGCGGGGTACGGCCCAATAAAAGGGCATTATTTACAAGGGAAAATTTGTGACGCCACCCATGGTAC
Organism: Allobates femoralis; assembly: GCA_033576535.1. Taxonomy (NCBI): domain Eukaryota; kingdom Metazoa; phylum Chordata; class Amphibia; order Anura; family Aromobatidae; genus Allobates; species Allobates femoralis. The sequence goes on from JARQOC010000005.1 coordinate 536,358,863, forward strand.
TCATCCAAGGACAGCCAACGCTGCAGGATATGACCGCTGGGGCAGATGGTAGTGCAGCTGGGATGGTAAAGCTCTACACAGGTGGAGCTGGACCCCAGGGATGGTGTGAACAGTCTATAGTGATGGTGATGGTAAGGAAGGCCGCAGGGGAAGGAAGAAGTAGGCAAACACAGCTTCTGCAGTTCTTTACCTTTACTTGGTAATCAGTCAAGTTCACCCAGGCTGGTGCTGTGCTCTTCCAAGGCGCAGCCAGGTTAGTTCCCATATGATTAGGGCCACTCTGCCAAGACACCATTCATAGCTTTTCCTGGTTGCTCTTCCCCTGTGCTGTATACTCTCCCTCCTTCCCAGCACCTTCGGGGAGAGGGTCCCAGGCTGATGGCTGCGGGCCATGTCAGGCGACTGCATCGGCACATCCCCTGACCCTAGTTCTCGTCACCATCCCAGCGATAATCCATGGATGGTAGCCACCGCACTTGCAAAATGATTGCCTTTGGTTTTACTAGCTGAGGCGTGCAGCACTCCCACCTGATTGTGGACGGTCACCTCGGGCAACCTGTCCCTCTGCCCAACTCGGGTCTGCCAGATTCGAGGCACAAGGGTGGATCTCCCACTCCCGTGTCCCCTAGGACACCCTCTGTCCTGCGTCCGCTCCAGACGCCCCGTTCGACGTTCTCTCTCCTCTTACTACAGGGTTCCCTCCTCTTTTTCCTACTCTGACAACTTTTCTAACCTAGTGCTAACCCCTCCTCCAGCCAGGAGATGGGGCCCTCCCTCAAAAGGGTCCACCCCAACCCCCCCAACATTCAGGATGGTGTTGTGTGCAATTCTGTGTCTTGGCTTTTGACCCCTTCTCACCTGGGAACGGTGACACCACACCTGTGGAGTAGGTGCAACATCACTGTGGTGACCAGTCCACAGTGGCACCACATTAGGGTCTGACATACTTCACACATCAGTATCTATTAGCTGCTACTACTACAATCCTGGCAGTAGGCATATTGCTGTAGGTCATTGTGACTTTCAGACTACTACTTCCCTCCAGTGGCAATATCAAGTGAAGCAAAAGTCCAAAGCCTTGGGCTGACACTGCGTTTTGGCTGCAGTTATGTGTCACCTTTTGTCACGAAACTGCATGTCTATCCTTACCCCAGAAAAGTCTATGAGAGAGAATTCTGGTGTTGTGCCCACTATGCTTTTTTTTCCTTGCAGTTTAGGCGCAGATTGTGGTCAAGACAAAAGAATGAGTACCGTATGTCAATTATTGTGGCGTTTTTTGCTGTGTTTTGTAACCCTTCCAACCATTGACTATACTAACAAAAATGCATGACCACAATATGCACCTCAAACGCATGTGTTTTGTGGTGTGTTTGCCAGCCACAGGGTGCAGTTTAGCAGCCTTATTGCTGCAAAAAATTTCTGAACCAAAAAAGCAGCGTCAGCACATATTCTAACACTGTGCTGACACCAGTAATAAATGTCAGCGTGACTCATGCGAATATTAATTAAACCCACTGATTAGGTCACCCAACCTGGTATATATGTCCCCATCCTGGTAAATACGTCCCCATCCTAGAAATTATGTCACCCAACCTGGTATATATGTCCCCATCCTGTAAATTATGTCACCCAACTTGGTATATATGTCCACATCCTAGGCCTATCCTGGTATATACAGTTAGGGCCAGAAATATTTGGACAGTGACACAAGTTTTGTTATTTTAGCTGTTTACAAAAACATGTTCAGAAATACAATTATATATAATATGGGCTGAAAGTGCACACTCCCAGCTGCAATATGAGAGTTTCCACATCCAAATCGGAGAAAGGGTTTAGGAATCATAGCTCTGTAATGCATAGCCTCCTCTTTTTCAAGGGACCAAAAGTAATTGGACAATGGACTCTAAGGGCTGCAATTAACTCTGAAGGCGTCTCCCTCGTTAACCTGTAATCAATGAAGTAGTTAAAAGGTCAGGGGTGGATTCCAGGTGTGTGGTTTTGCATTTGGAAGCTGTTGCTGTGACCAGACAACATGCGGTCAAAGGAACTCTCAATTGAGGTGAAGCAGAACATCCTGAGGCTGAAAAAAAATAAAAATCCATCAGAGAGATAGCAGACATGCTTGGAGTAGCAAAATCAACAGTTGGGTACATTCTGAGAAAAAAGGAATTGACTGGTGAGCTTGGGAACTCTAAAAGGCCTTGGCGTCCATGGATGACAACAGTGGTGGATGATCGCCGCATACTTTATTTGGTGAAAAAGAACCCGTTCACAACATCAACTGAAGTCCAGAACACTCTCAGTGAAGTAGGTGTATCTGTCTCTAAGTCAACAGTAAAGAGAAGACTCCATGACAGTAAATACAAAGGGTTCACATCTAGATGCAAACCATTCATCAATTCCAAAAATAGACAGGCCAGAGTTAAATTTGCTGAAAAACACCTCAAGAAGCCAGCTCAGTTCTGGAAAATATTCTATGGACAGATGAGACAAAGATCAACCTGTACCAGAACGATGGGAAGAAAAAAGTTTGGAGAAGAAAGGGAACGGCACATGATCCAAGGCACACCACATCCTCTGTAAAACATCGTGGAGGCAACGTGATGGCATGGGCATGCATGGCTTTCAATGGCACTGGGTCACTTGTGTTTATTGATGACATAACAGCAGACAAGAGTAGCCGGATGAATTCTGAAGTGTACCGGGATATACTTTCAGCCCAGATTCAGCCAAATGCTGCAAAGTTGATTGGACGGCGCTTCATAGTACAGATGGACAATGACCCCAAGCATACAGCCAAAGCTACCCAGGATTCATGAGTGCAAAAAAGTGGAACATTCTGCAATGGCCAAGTCAATCACCAGATCTTAACCCAATTGAGCATGCATTTCACTTGCTCAAATCTAGACTTAAGACGGAAAGACCCACAAACAAGCAAGACCTGAAGGCTGCGGCTGTAAAGGCCTGGCAAAGCATTAAGAAGGAGGAAACCCAGCGTTTGGTGATGTCCATGGGTTCCAGACTTAAGGCAGTGATTGCCTCCAAAGGATTCGCAACAAAACATTGAAAATAAAAATATTTTGTTTGGGTTATGTTTATTTGTCCAATTACTTTTGACCTCCTAAAATGTGGAGTGTTTGTAAAGAAATGTGTAAAATTCCTACATTTTCTATCAGATATTTTTGTTCAACCCTTCAAATTAAACGTTACAATCTGCACTTGAATTCTGTTGTAGAGGTTTCATTTCAAATCCAATGTGGTGGCATGCAAAGCCCAACTCGCGAAAATTGTGTCACTGTCCAAATATTTCTGGCCCTAACTGTATATTCCTCATCCTGGGCTCATCCTGGTATATATGTTTCCATTCGGGTATATGTGTCTCCCATCATAGGCCCTATCCTGGTAAATATGTCCCCTAATCCTAGTGACTCATCGTGGCTGGGACTCCGGAGGGACAGGCGTTTTCTTCTTTCCTCCTTGTCACGGATGGACTGTGCCTGCCGATAGTGGGGCCCAGTGGTCCAGATTCAAAAAGAGAGAGACGTCATGGGTTGAACAGTTTAGGGGTTAATTTGTCGTTACGCCACCTATGAGAGTTTCGGTAACTGTACCGATGCTGCGGGGCCTCCGGGGGATGGAATGCAGCAAGATGGAACACTCCCCACAGGCTGAGCGATGATCCCGGAGCCAGGAGCTGCGCAAGATGTTCTGAGGCAGCTGCGGTTACCTTAGTACGCGGATAAACAGTTCGTAAGGAAGCACGGACACTGTAAGTCTCTGTAACGGGTTCTTTACTGTAACAAGCAGGCAGTACATGTACAGTTAACGGGTAGTGGACTGGGTGGACTCAGCAGTAATCAGTGTCCCTCAGAGATCCGCGGTGTTCCTCCATTCTAGCTAAGTGATGTTGCCGTGGTCGCCCAGGAATACCAGGTCGGGTACAGGGAGGCTGCTTCAATGACCTACCCAGAGTATACGTTGTGGGTGTTTTGGGGAGCCTTGGGTCCCTTGGTGGGTACACCGCTGGTTAGACGACTGGATTTGACGGTGGTGGGGTGCTCCTGTAAAGCGGTCCCTCCACTCCTCTGGTTCGCATAGAAGTGCTGAACTCCTTCTAGCTTCGGTACCAGCAAACCGTCTGTAGATGGGCACAGGATGTTTTTAGACCCGCATATAGATGCCCGTAGATCGGTTGTAGAAGCATCGGGGATAATGGCGCTCAACCGGGGTGATGGCCAGGGGGCCGCACGGGACTGTGCAGGCCCCCTCTCCTAGGTTGCAGAGTTCGTTGGACTTGCTCCTCTCTCCTCTGCGGCCAAGTCAGTTCTCCTGCACACTCTACTGCCCACACTCCTCCCACCAGGACCTTATTGGCCCTCTAACTGGTGATGCATGTGGGGTATGGATCTCTGAGTTAACTGTATGACTGCTGGGTCAGAGAATATTGCTGCTGCTGTTTTGGCTGCAATACCCACCTGTGACGCACTCGGTGTGGGGCGCCACACTCCCCCTTGGTGAAATACACTTGTCCCCAAGTGTCGCACTACCCCAACATTACAGAGATTTTTACATTTTTATAACCGGCAATAAAAGAACACTTTTATTAATAACAGGTAAATATCTGCTTTAGATGTGGCAAGCAAAAGGAAAACAGGTTAACACATTCGCAGACCCGGCGGGCGGTCGGCTGTCCTTAACGTAAGTCCAGGCTGTAGCCACCAGGTTGTGGTGTTATCTATCAAACAGGGAGAAGTCTCTTGCAGAGTTCAAACAGCAAAGTCACTTGTGGAGGGCACTATTGCGGACCCGTATAGCGAGCCACCCATCGTAGCATGCGTGTCGTTCGTAGGTAATAATGTCCCCTCTATACAAATCGCGATCAGGGTGTCCTCGTGGCAAGTGTGACTCTACATCACGGCGCCCCACAAACACTTCCTCATACACGCCCTCCTCCCTGGCAAAACCCCATCCGGTGGATAGGTTGAAAGTGCTCACCCTTCCTTCCTTGCGGAGTTCATCAGGTAGCGGGGATTGGCGGCGAGCTTCAGCGCGTGCCTCCATGTTGGCCGTGCATTCGAGCCCGCCACTCCTCCCTGCGGATGCGACGTATATCCTCGTCGGAGCGGTGCGGAGTGTGAATAAAGTCACTGCGACGTGCTGGCTGTTGAACGGCTTGAGTTTGGTGGGCAGTCTGGATTGGAACCCGGTTGAATGGCACTGGGGAAGGTGTTGCTGATGCACCCGACCAGCGTACCCGAGCACGGTGCTCGGCCGAAGGGTCCACGGTATCTCCCCAGGCAAATCCGGTGTAGAGATCTTCAGCGATGCTGTTGGTCTCGTCGTCATCATCCTCCTCTCCCTCAACAATCACATCGGGCTGCTCGGAACACGGAGACGTTGGAATGGGATCCTCCGGACAGGTGGGCGGCTGTGCTGCAGATTTCTCCACAGCGTCGTGTTGCAGGGCTTCCAGGCTGCCTGCCTCTTCTTCTGTAGCTTCAGGTAGTGGTGTCTCTATCCCGGTGAACAGGTAGGCCTCCGTATTTGCGAGAGAGGTCTCCAGTCCAGGGAAGACACAAGCAACAGTCTTTACAGAGGTGGTACGACTGTTGGTGGGTTCCACGGTGGGAACCAGGTAAGTATTGGCTTCTTCTGTGGAGCAGGTTGCAAGCTCCGGCTCTGGAACGGATTCGGCTGCGGTTTCAGGCACTGGAACGGGGCGGAATGAGGTCTCCACGGGGATGACGCAATCTATCGGCTCCGGCGACGAAGCAGGACAAGTGGTTGGCGATGGTGACGTGGCGGTGAAGCTGGAGATGTCGTCCGGCCCTGGAGTGGTTGCACCCGAGCGGCTCTGCTGCATCGCACGATGTAGTCGGCTGCCCAAGCTCGCGCTCCAACTGCGAATCGTCTACTCAACAGTTTCTATTAGCCGCACCCTGAGGTCTTGTAAACCCTCCTGCCAGAAGTCGGGGCTGCCGTCAATAATGAGGACGGGACCCGGACCGGATGGCCTATGGCTGCTCTGGCCTCGGCTTCCACTTGTTGCATCAGATCATGGAGTCTTAAGCTGGCCATCTTCTTGGAAGAACCGCACCCGTCCACACCGGTAACCATTCTGGTGAAGAGCTGGTGAAGAAGACTCTCCACACTCCCACTTCCTTGGGGGTTTTTGTAGTCCAATGGTGGGAAAAAGTCTTTAGTCCGCCCCCATGGTTGTTTCGAGCAATCAGGGCGGGCAACGATTTTTGGCGCCTTTGCCTTGGCCCTCCCACAAAGAGGGGCGGTGGCTCACCCCTGGGCTTGCACGTGGTGGATCCTCATGGCGGGGACGCCATCTTGGGCGCCATCTTGGCCCAACGGTGAAAAGGCGGGAAAAGTTATTTTTGGGACAAACAAAAACTTTTATTTAAAATAAAGTCTTTCAAAGCACATTATACCCGTTAAGGAACGAGCCTGCTCGTATCCTGTTCGTGACGCCAGATTTCTGACTCACCGTGGCCGGGACTCCAGAGGGATAGGCGTTTTCTTCTTTCTTCCTTGTCACGGATGGACCGCGCCTGCCGGTAGTGGGGCCGGTGGTCCAGATTCAAAAAGAGAGAGACGTCATGGGTTGAACAGTTTAGGGGTTAATTTGTCGCGACGCCACCTATGAGAGTTTCGGTAACTGTACCGATGCTGCGGGGCCTCCGGGGGATGGAATGCAGCAAGATGGATCGCTCCCCACAGGCTGAGCGATGATCCCCGGAGCCAGGAGCTGCGCAAGATGTTCTGAGGCAGCTGCGGTTACCTTAGTACGCAGATAAACAGTTCGTAAGGAGGCACGGACACTGTAAGTCTCTGTAACGGGTTCTTTACTTTAACCAGCAGGCAGTACATGGAATACAGTTAACGGGTAGTGGACCGGGTGGACTCAGCAGTAATGAGTGTCCCTCAGAGATCCGCGGTGTTCCTCCATTCTAGCTAAGTGATGTTGCCGTGGTCGCCAGGAATACCAGGTCGGGTACAGGGAGGCTGCTTCAATGCCCTACCCAGAGTATATGTTATGGGTGTTTTGGGGAGCCTTGGGTCCCTTGGTGGGTACACCGCTGGTTAGACGACTGGATTTGACGGTGGTGGGGTGCTCCTGTAAAGCGGTTCGTCCACTCCTCTGGTTCGCATAGAAGTGCTGAACGCCTTCTAGCTTCGGTACCAGCAAACCGGCTGTAGATGAGCACGGGATGTTTTTGGACCCGCATATAGATGCCCATAGATCGGTTGTAGAAGCACCGGGGATAATGGCGCTCAACCGGGGTGATGGCATGGAGGCCGCTCGGGACTGTGCAGGCCCCTCTCCTAGGTTGCAGAGCTCGTTGGACTTGCTCCTCTCTCCTCCGCGGCCAAGTCAGTTCTCCTGCACACTCTACTGCCCACACTCCTCCCACCAGGACCTTATTGGCCCTCTAACTGGTGATGCATGTGGGGTATGGATCTTTGAGTTAACTGTATGACTGCTGGGTCAGAGAATATTGCTGCTGCTGTTTTGGCTGCAATACCCTCCTGTGACGCACTCGGTGCGGGGCGCCACACTGGTATATATATCCTTCATCCTGATAAATATGTCCCCTCATCCTGGTATAGATGTCCTTCATCCAGGTAAACATGTCCCACTTCCTTGTATATATGTCCCCCATCCTGATATTATTATTATTATTATTATTAATAATTATTATAGCGTCATTATTCCATGGCGCTTTACATGTGAAAAAGCCATATGATGCACCACAGGGACCAGGGTACTCAGGACCGGGCTCCACTGTCTCTGGGGTGTCAAGGTGCCGTTGCCCGGTATTTACAAGGGAGGTGAAAGAGTTTTTCGTGAAGCCACCTGTAGTATGTGGTCAGGATGACCACCGCTGCCTTATTCCTGCTGGGGACGGTGATGAGGGGCAGCGTTGATGATAAGCCCTCCACGGGTAGGGCTGGGTGTCCCCGGGGCAGGTGTAGTGGGGGCTGGGTACTCTGGATGCTGCACCGGCTCTTTTCCTGCAGCTTCTCCAGCCAGCACGCAGGGACAGCAAGGCGGCTCTGCAGGTGGGGGTTATGCTGCAGTTTAGCGATAAACAGTCTCAGCACTTTTGAGCTGACCGGGTACTTTAATTTCCATTGTTCTTAAAAGCAAGTTACAGCACAGTTCACAGTTAAAGTTCTTACACATTACCGGGGACCCGGGTTCTACTGCAGCTCAGATGGTTCCTCTGCATCGCTTCCATCAAGATACCCTTCAGGCCCTGCTTATCTCTCTCTGTCCTCGCTCACGGGTTTGGTCTGGCTGTCACGGGCTCTTTAGTGATGATTCCCTCTGCTTTAGGGTCACTAGTGTTTCTATTCCCTGGCGGTAGGTAGGTCATGGGTCATAGAGTCCCCGTACCACGCCAGGTTGTCTCGTGATTAGGGTTGTGAAGTCTCCCCAGTCACCTCTACAGAGCCGGCTATCTGGTCGTCCTGGCCTAGCCCTCCAGTGACCCAGGTGTGATTTGGACTCACCAGGCTCCCTTTCCTCCTCTCGGGCAGGCTCCCTCCTGCGCAATTACCTCCAGGCTATCCGGTAGACTTACTGCCGTTCTGCCTCCTGGGCAACCTTCCTCCAGGGCTCCTCAATCGATTCTCTCGCCCAACTTAGTGTTCCAGTGTTTTGCTACTGTTCCTCCACCCACTTGTCTGGGCTCTACCTCTCTCTCCACCCACACTTCTCTGAGCTCCCGCCACCCTTTGCTCTACATAGAGTCAGTGGCTTAGGGTCGGAGTGTGTTGGTGTGTGGATGTTTTAAGTCAACCGTCTTACCTTGTCTGGCTGCAGTTCACCCTGTGGCGGCCCTGGTCGCAAGGGCACCACATTCCCCCAGAGCAAAACCTCAGCGCGTCTGCTCGCTGGCTGTACTGGTGGCACAGCTCAATTTTTATATGCGTTTATCAACAACAGTAATAACATTTCTTCCCTTTATGAGTGGCTCAATCTAGAACATTGAATAACAAAAACCATTCCTAGCTTATAAAAGTGCAAAAAGAGTCCCTAATGCAAAAAGGTCACGATCTTCCCTCTGTGGCGCGGTAGGTCTCACACAGATGAGTCTTTTCTTACCGCAGCCTTTGCCTCTATTGTTCTGGCCACTCTCACCTGGCTCTGGACCCTCCACTCGGCTTCTTCAGTCTCGCACTGAGCAAGACAGCGTCTCCTGAACTTCTCCCGGTTAAGGATCTCGACTCTGCCTCCACCACCAGCCCTCGCCGTTCCTTGGAAGCCCATCAGGTCCGCTCCGGGATTCTCCCACCAGCAGCGGTATATTTCTCCTCTGACTTCCTGAGTCGGTGCCGCCAGGATTAATGGTTCTAGCAGGCCTGGGTACCTCTCTTCCAGGGCCCCGAATTGATCTTCTCCTCTCACCGGGCCTGCATGTTCTCTCACGGGCCGGGTTACTAGCCGGCGGCCACCCGTCCACAGTTCACAGTTCTTACACTTTACTGGGACCAGGGTTCTACTGCAGCTCCGGGAGACTTACTGCTGATCTGCCTCCTGGGCAACTTTCCTCCAGGGCTCCTCGATCGATTCTCTTGCCCAACTTAGTGTTCCAGTGTTTCACTACTGTTCCTCCACTCACTTGTCTGGGTTCTACCTCTTTCTCCACCCACACTTCTCTAAACTTCCTCCACCCCTTTCCCTACATAGAGCCAGTGGCTTAGGGTCAGAGTGTGTCGGTGTGTGGATGTTTTAAGTTGACTGTTTTACCTCATTTGGCTGCAGTTCAACCTGTGGCCGCCCTGGTCGCAGGGGCGCCACACATACATAGACAAGTACAATATTCATGAACAGTACAAGCACAGGTACAGGGGGAGAGAGTACCCTGCCCACGAGGGCTCTATATCCCCATGCTGGTAAATATTTCCTTATCCTGAACCTCTTCCTGGTATATATAGTCGCTGTTCTGTCTCTACTCACCTTCCTCGGCATCCACTTTGCACAGTGTTCTCCTCTTTAGCCCGCGCAGTGGCCAACAGCTGACAGCGGCTGAAGTAAGCACTGGGTTCAACGGGCCCGGTTACGACCTCTACGACGGTGATCATTACACCTCTGGTCTTATTCACGTCAATGAAGCTGAGAAACCAAACCAGACACAGCCCATGAACAAATGAATTGCTGTTCGTGAAACAAAGCAGTCATGATTTTCTAATTCTATTCCTAAACTCCTTTGAGAACCTATCAGAGTTTTCTTTTTTTAGCTGTTTAGATTTATCCACCTTCAGAAAACAATAGCACATGGGAAGCCAACGAAGAAACTTCACTGAACCTTGGTCCCATGATATACTGTAAGTAAATACAAAACAGATTTTGAGAAAAGCAACCCGAGAAGAATTGTGAAGCCGATAAGAAATGAGCAAATGGAAAAGGTATCTCATTTTGGCGACTCTGTGTCTTTTAGTGATAACATCTATTAGAGATAAGGTCATCAAAGATTTATATAGCTCATATTTATACAGTTTGTGTTGTTATATCTCCCAAACGTGTTTAGTGTCCCAACACATTTCTTTAAGGATCTTTACCCATTTTTGATGTACACAACTTTTTCTTGGCTAATATTATGAAAGTTAGGACTCAGATATCCAATTTGTCCGACAAAGAGAATCATATCTGTTTAGGGTGTGGTAAACTCTTTAAATATCAGTCAGCATAACGGGGTACCCACTCGCCTTGCTGGTCTTAGAAGTAGCGAAAGGAAAATAATCTCCATTTAAAAGTTCATTCAGTTTAGTCAACCTCCATAAACACACAGGATAAACAAGCTGTAAACTTTCTCCGGCTCTACAGCAACATAAACAGTGTCCATACAGAGTACTTACTGGCCTTCATCAGTCAGGCTCTGGGCACACTCCAAACACATCTGGTCTCGCCACCATTTGCTGCTAACTTGCAGAACCTTGCTGATCATGTGACCTAGAACCAGTCACATGACATCAGCTGAAACACACCCATGGGAGGTATGTGGTTAGCCAGACCTGACCATCCCTTTCTTGCTAACCCATAAATCCAGCCCTTAACAGTATAAAATGTACTTGTGGAACAACAAGTTCCAGCAAAACACCTGTATTTAGATCACAATAGACCTCTGCCTATGAGACACATACTGGCCACTATCAATATAGCCAGTCATTACCTCACAAGGGCTTTAAGATACTTGGGCTTTCAATTTGAATCACTACAGTGATACTCTCAGAAGCAACCTGGACCAAGTAGCGCAACCTCACCCTCAGAATCTCCAAACACAGAGTAAAACAGCCCTGGCTCACATCACAAACTCGACTCCTCCAGCGATGCTCTAGGAGTGCCGAACGCCTATGGAGGAAAACCCATACACCAGAAAACTTTATCCATTATAAATTCATGTTCAAAACCTACAACTCTGCCCTTCACCTCGCCAAACAGATTTTCTTCACCACCTTGATCTCCTCACTATCCAACAACTCATAGAAACTCTTTGACACCTTTCACTCTCTCCTCAGTCCGAAAGTGCAGGCACCCATCACTGACCTCTGTGCTGATGATGTAGCTTCTTACTTCACAGAGAAAATAGAAAACATCTGTCAGGAAATCATCTCCCAACCCTCAAGTACTGTTACTCCCATGTGTCCCCACATCCCCTCTGGCTCACTCTCTATTCTTGACCCAGTCACAGAAGAAGTCTCCAGGTTCCTCTAGCCCTCACGTCCCACTACATGCACCACTGACCCCATTCCCTCACACCTACTCCAGACCCTCTCTCCAGTGGTCACCACTCACTTAACCACAATCTTCAATCTGTCCCTCTCTACTGGCATCTTCCCTCCTCCTTCAAACACTCTATTATTACTCCACTACTAAAGAAAACATCCCTTGACCCAGCCTGCACAAATAACTACAGACCTGTCTCCAATCTCCCCTTCATCTCAAAACTCCTGGAGCGCCTGGTCTACACCCGCCTTACCCGTTATGTCTCCACTCACTCTCTTCTAGATCCATTACAGTCTGGCTTCCGTCCCTTACACTCTACAGAAACTGCCCTTATCAAAGTGACCAATGACCTTCTGACAGCAAAACATAATGGTGACCACTCTCTGCTTATTCTCCTTGACCTCTCTGCAGCTTTTGACACTGTTGACCACCATCTCCTACTCTCTATGCTGCACTCCATTGGCATCAAGGATACGGCTCTCTCCTGGTTCTCTTCCTATCTCTCTGATCGATTTTTCAGTGTATCATTTGTTGGCTCCACTTCCTCCCCTCTTCCTTTCACTATTGGGGTCCCTCAGGGTTCAGTCCTTGTCCCTCTTCTCTTCTCTCTCTACACAGCCCCAATCGGACAGACCATCAGCAGATTTGGTTTCCAGTACCATCTTACGCTGATGACACACAACTATACACTTCCTCCCCTGACCTTACTCCTGCTCTAATAAAGAACACCAATGACTGTCTAACCGCAGTTTCCACTATCATGTCCGCTCTCTATCTGAAACTCAACCTTTCCAAAACTGAACATCTTCTGCTCCCACCCTCTACCAACCTCCCTAAACCTGACATTTCCCTCTCGCTGTGCGGCACCACGATAACGCTCAGTCAGCAGGCTCGCTGTCTGGGTGTTATGTTTGACACTGATCTCTTCTTCACCCCATATATACAATCTCTCACCCGTTCCTGTCGCTTGCACCTGAAAAATATCTCCAGAATTCACCCTTTCCTCACCGTGGAAACAACTAAAACCCTCACCATGGCCCTGATCCATTCCCGCCTTGACTACTGTAATTCTTTATTAGCTGTCCTCCCTCGCAGTAAGCTTTCCCCTCTCCAGTCTATCCTCAATGCAGCAGCCAGGATCACCTACCTAGCAAACCACTACTCAGATGTTTCTGCTCTGTGCCAGTCACTGCATTGGCTGCCCATACACTATAGAATCCAATTCAAATTGCTCGTTGTCACCCACAAAGCTATTCATGGTGCAGCACCTCCTTACCTCCCTACCCTCATCTCTGTCTACCACCCTACCCGTCCCCTTCGCTCTGAATGCGACCTCAGACTAACATCGGCATTAATCTGAACCTCCCGTTCCCGACTCCAAGACTTCTCTTGAGCTGCACCAATCCTCTGGAATGCTCTACCCCAAGAAATTAGGACCATCCACAACTTGCATAGCTTCAGACACTCCCTAAAAACACACCTCTTCAGGGCGGCCCCTCATTCTCCCTAACAGTAGTCATTTAGACATAACATATTCATTGTTATAAGCCCCTGTACTTTGTGTTCCCATCCCGTCTTAGATTGTAAGCTCCTTCGAGCAGGGTCACCTTTACTTTTTGCCTTTTTATTGAATTTCCTACATTGATGCTATGTTTATTGTATGTAACTACTGTTCTGTATTACCTACCATTCTGTATTGTATATTTTTCTTATACTTACCATTGTACTGTAAAGCGCTGCGGAATATGTTGGCACTATACAAATAAAGTTTTATTATTATTATTATTATTATTATTATTATTAAGAAAGTAAAGTTTTCTTATGAGTAAAGCTGGTGAAACATGAGAGATAGTAGTTTTCTGCTTATTGACATATTTTAGTCATAGTAACTCTAGAAATTTAGCAGAGGCAAAGGATTGGTAAAATCAAATGAACACTAACCACAAAAAATGTACATAAAATGAAGACATCACAGAAATGTACACTTTAATCCTGTTTCTTTCATATTATTTTGTCTTATGTTACCATAAAAAGGATGAAACACAGTGCTCAGCATAAATGAGTACATCTACTCTTTGAAAAGCAAGAGTCAATATCTCACTGAACACAAGAACTATTTCCAAAATTTTGACAAGTCTTAGTCTTACAGAACATTTTTTGAACCATAACATGAAAGTAATGTAAATACTATAACTTTCATCACAAAAACTTTGGTTTGACTCAAATTGCTTGATGTGAGGGCCGGTTTACAAGTCGCGATATCGCAGCGCAACATCGATAAAAAGTCACATGGTGTGGCCGTTGCAGTTGATATCGTTCGTGCGTTGTGTTGTGTAAATGGGTAATGCGACGCGAAAACAAACTAACTACGATATTGCAAGAAGATTGTGCAAGCCCTTCAACCGTATGATATTGTATAGGCGATGTGGCAGGATTGTGCTGTGTGACAGCGCAACTACGATTGGGAGCGCAACTTTTCCTATTCACTCCAATGTTAAATGCTCGTTCCCTGGGTTGCTCATACCCAGTGCAAAGAAGGGGTGTACACCATCGTAGTTGCGTTGCCTGCCGATATCTCCCTGTGTAGCTCCAGATAAAACGAGTGATATTGTAAGCGCTAAGGTACATTAAGAGGACACAGCTCACATAAGTATTACCTTTCAGCTTTAATGATTCAGCAATGGATCCCTTTAGACTGAAACGCGTTGTGGCTAAAGGGATCCATTGCTGAATCATTAAAGCTGAAAGGTAATACTTATGTGAGCCGTGTCCTGTTAATGTACCTTATGGTACCTTTACACGCCGCGACGGCAGGCTGGATACATCCCGCTACAGGCTACAAATGTAGCTTGTAGCGCCAATGTAGCCCGTCGTAGCGGCGTCTGAAGACGTGACGATACAGCCGGCAACAGATACATCTGTTTCCTAGCTCTGCTCAAAAACTGATGGCTACAACGCCGATGGTAGCGAGCTGTATCGGCGTGTAAAGAAGCAACGGAAGGGAACTCGGGACAGCCTGCGATGTAGCTAAGGCGTGACCCTGGCTACGTGTTACCGCGCCCCATGTGCGATCATTGGTGGAAGATGGTGCGTTGCGATTGGTTGTCGCCGCACAGGGCGGCATATTTAAGGAGCTGACGAGTCACACTACACAATTGCTCGAGCGTCAAATATTAATCAGCCTCCTGCGATGCCTGGCCAATCATGGTATTATTGCTTTGTCCTATCAGCGTACGGACGTCTCGTAATCCACAATTGGAGCACGCCTATGTGCTGTCCCTGCTGCACCAGGTACGCCCATAGTAGCTGGTTGTAGCGGTGTGTAAATGAGCTACAGCTGGCTACTTGAGACACCCGGCGATGTAGCTAGCTATAGATGTAGCGTGGCGTAGCGCATCTTGTCACGGCGTGTAAAGGTGATGCGTTGACCGTTTGTAACCGTTTGAGCGTGCTCGTGCACGTGAAGTAGCGGGATGTATCCAGCCTGCTGTCGCGGCGTGTAGAGGTACCATTAGCGCTTACAATATCACTCGTTTTATCTGGAGCTGCAAATTTCTTCCCTGCTGGGAAGCGTGATACAGAGCAGCTTAGGAATACAGGACCTGGCAGACGTCACACCATCACTCCCCCCGAGCTGTCACGTGCATCGGGACACACGGGAAATACGTACACTTATCACCTCGCTGCTTGGAGCCCAACTAGGAGAGCCCAGCTGGGAGACAGATTAAACTCTTACTCCAGTTGTGCGGACAGGCACAACAATAGAAGGTGAGCAGAGGGGATCATTCACCGATCCCACAATTTAATGAAAGCAGTTTGGCGCAAACCTTTTGTGTATTTTGATATCTCCCTGTGTAACATCTCCTATGCGATCTTGGACAAGTGCCAAAAACGTTCGCGCTCCCGTGAGATCATATGCAATATCGGAACGTGTAAAGCGGCCCTAAGAATCAGAAAACCCCACATCAATATGTACTACATCTAGCATTTTGTATGATCTCAATGATTTTTAAAGAAAGCACCAAGTCTTCTAGTCAAGGAATGTTCGATTTGACAACATATTGTAAAATCTATCTTTTTCCATTCTTCAAGAACGAGCCTGGATGCTGGATGGAAAGTGATGAAAATGTGGCTCTTCAGAAATCATCATAGGGCTTCGTTTGGGTTCAGATCAGGAGACACTTGGACGCTGAATCACTTTCACCCTGTTTTTCTTCAGAAATGCGATGGATATGTGTTTTGGATCATTATTACTTTGGATAAGTGTACGTCTAACAAGGGCACATAGTGATGGGAGCATTTTCTCTTTCTTTTTTAAATCAGATGTTATTTATTAAGCACATCATAAAAAACATTTCAAACAACAGTACACTTTCATTTTTAATTCCCTTTAAAACAAGAAAAAAAAACCTTAGTTAAGTTCTCCTCCCTCCCCTCACCCTCCCTCCCCTAGACAGCTAAACATATCTACTGATGACATTGAAAACAGAAACATCATTACATTTTATTGACTTCATCCCAAGCCCCCTGTGCTCCCCGTATCATCCACTCCTCCTCCCCCATACATTATCTTATGGAGATCCATACTCCAGCCACGGAGCCCACAATCTTTCATACAAACTCAATTTCCCATGTTTACAGTAAATCCCTTTTTACAACCGAGAGATGTACTTGGTCTGTGACACAAATTCCTGCCTCGATGGCGGATCCCGATCAATCCAATGTCTCGCGATTAACTTCTGTGCTTTATACAACAGTCTAGCAATGATCAGTTTAGCTGTCTTGTCCACCAGCAGCTCATCCACATATCCCAGCAGACAAACCACCGGGTCTCGAGGTACAATACAATTATATGCTCCCTCTATTCTGGTGATCACCATAAGCCAGTATACTGCCAACCAAGGACACAGCCACATCATGTGAAGCATGCCCGCTGCCTCCGCCTCAAATTGATCTTAAATAAGAACGCAGGTGTTCGGTATACTCTATATATTACATACAACTGAGAGAGCCTCACAGGTTGAAGTGACAGATTTGGTACCCACTCTAAAATGAAATTCCACTTCTCATCCTCTATGACCTCTAGCTCTGATTCCCACCTACTCTTTGCCCTCGAGGGATGCTTGAGCAGAAAGGTGTGCAGCAGATCCCTGTATGTCATGGCGATCACTCCCCTTGAGGGTCCCCCCTCGCACACATACTCTAGAACCAAATCATGTACAGGGACACACATCTCTCCCTGTTTAGCTTGTGCCCGAACTGCATTTGCCATTTGTGTATATTGACAAATCCCTTTACCACTCAAGCCAAATTCTTCCTGCAATCGACAAAAGGGTTTCAACCCCTGCCCATCTATTATTTGGTACACCATCTCAATTCTTCTGTCCCGCCATTCCACCAAACATCCCATCTTTTTAATTTCTGGTAACTTTTCATTGTTCCACAAGGGGGAGTACCTTGTCAGGCCCATCACTCCTCTAAGTAGTTTCAATTTTTCCCAGACATTATGTAACAAGAGTACAGTGGGGCAATGCCTCCCAACCGCCCCCTTCGACCCATCCTCCATACTCACAATCAATGGACTCCTACCTGTTATATTTTCCAGAACTTTTTGGAACGATGGGCGTGTTGCCCTTTGTGCCCACCCCCTGACATGTTGACCTTGCGCTGCTATGTAGTATATATAGGGGTTCGGCAAAGCTAACCCTCCTTCATCCTTCGGCCGCTGAAGCAATTCCAATCGCAGTCGTGCCTGCTTCTTTACCCAAATCAGGCTCCGGAATAGTGAGTTAATCTGTTTAAACAGCCCTTGAGGGATCAATAGGGGTATTATGTAAAATGTAGAGCAACTTAGGCATCAAAATAATTTTCATCAAGTTTATGCGACCGACTACCGAGAGGTGTAGCTTATTCCACGCACCCATTTTCCCTTTAATAATTTCCAAGACTGGATTCAAATTTAGATCTAGATAGGCCGTAATCGTTATCGCCACCCTTATACCCAAATATTTAAATTTATCAACCAATGTAAGGCCACCCGTATCCACAACAGACGACATCCCGACATCCAACGAGAACAACGTAGATTTACTCCAATTGATACTCAGGCCAGATAAACCCCCATATTGATCAATCAGTCTCATGGCCCTGTTCAATGAAGCATCCGAGTCCTCCAAGAATAACAGGACGTCATCCGCGTAGAGCGCCACCTTTTCCTCAATCCTTCCATACTTAAAGCCCACTACTCCCCTATCCCCTCTCATTTTAGCAGCTAATGGCTCCATTGCAAGTGCAAACAATAATGGGGACAACGGACACCCCTGCCTAGTGCCTTGCTGAAGAGCCATTGGACCAAACAGAGCGCCATTGACCCGAACCCTAGCTATTGGTTGGGTGTACAACAGACAAATCCACGAGAGAAATTGCAGGCCAAACCCCAGATATTCCAGGACCCTCCACAGAAACTCCCACCTCACACAGTCAAACGCCTTCTGGGCATCCAGCGAAGCCATAACCCTCCGGCCCACATTATCAGCAGGTATCTGCACATTAAAATACAGTCTCCGCAGATTCACCGCCATGAATCTGCTAGGCATGAAGCCCGATTGGTCTGGGTGTATTAATGTAGTGACAACACCAGTCAACCAATGTGCCAAAACCTTCGCCAGAATTTTGACATCTGTGGAGAGTAATGAAATAGGTCGGTATGATTCTGGAAGCCTCGGGTCCTTACTCTCTTTAGGTAGCACAACAATGATCATCTCCCTCATGGACGTCGGCAGTACACCTCCTTCCCTAGACTGCTCCAAAACCTCCTGAAGCCGCGGAAGTATCACATCCACATTTATATAATTCCATCGGAAGTCCATCTGAACCCAGAGTTTTTTCATTGGCCATAGACGCCAAGGCAGTATTCAGCTCTTTGCAGGTCAACGGGCCCTCAAGCCTGTCCCTATCCACCTCTGACAACTTTGGCATTTGCAGGTCTTCCAAATATGTAATGATATGGTCGGTGTCGGCCTCCGCCCCAGAGGAATCCAAAAAAATTGAGCCAATGTCAGCTGTATCCGTAGTCAGAACCCCATCATTTTTATACACAGAATACACGAAGGGGGTCTTCCTCTGTGCCGAAGCCACCAGCAACAGCTTATGTCCAACTTTTTCACCCTCCTCGTAAAAGGCTAACTGTCTAAACTCATTCCTCTTCATTGCTTTTTCGAGTTGAAACTTGTACAGCCGACTCCTGAGCTTCCCGTAACCGAATCTCCGCCTCCCTAGTGCCCCCTATAGTCAGTTCCTCCTCAGCCCTTCTGACTGCTTCCAACCTTTCCCGTTCCACCTGTCTTGTCTCAGATGTACACATACTAATCTCTTTGATAAGTAAGCCTCTTAAATACTCTTTCATGGCATCCCATAGAGCCAATGGTCCCGTAGACCCTTCATTAATTACAAAGAATTCCGCTATATCATTTTTAAGATGGCCCACATTGATGTTACGCAGCCATGTTGGGTGTAACTTCCAGCCCATCTTCCCCCCCAACCGTGACTCTCCTGACTGAACATGCACACATATCGGTTTATGGTCTGACATGACCCTAGGAAGATACTCCACCTTCAGCACCTGTGCATCCATAGTAGAATTTCCCAGAGCCATATCAATGCGTGACAAGGTATGATGAGTGGACGAGTAACAGGAAAAGCACCGCACACCCGGTTCCTTTCTCTCCAAATATCTCTCAGTCCTAACTCTTGAATAAATGTACCAAAAGCCGTTGTATGACTCTAAGTCCTAATCGGGTTGCTCCTATACTTATCCCAAAAATCATCTTGAATATTGTTTAGGTCGCCTATTAGTAGAATAGGGATCTCTCCCAGATGTCCCGTCCACTCCATGACTTCTTTAATCTTTTTACTCGAATAGGGCGGTGGGATATATATTGCTATAATTGCCATTAACAGCCCCTGCTCCTTGCACACCACTATAACATATTGTCCCTCCACATCCAGACACAACTCCACAACTTCAAATTTCGTGGACACAGGAATCAACACGGACACCCCCCTCGAGTAAGAAGAATACGTGGCATCTTAGGAGTCTTGTACCCACCTCTTCTGTAAGAGCCCTAATTTTTCTTTGATCATGTGGGTTTCCATCAGACATATTATTGCAGGTTTTTGATCAAGTATGTATTGAAAAACAGCCGCCCTTTTAGCGGTATCTGATAGCCCTCTAACATTCCACCCGAGCACTTTAATAGGGGTATTCAATGTTCCCAATGCGCCCATCTATACTTTAATCGTACTGTTTTTGCTTGCTGTCTTGCCTTCCCACCCTTTCCTCCCTTTCCCCCCCCTCCCTCCATTCCCCCGCCCTCAACTGTCCCTTCCCAACCCCTGTGCATATGCGGCTCTCGATAGAGTGGGACTCAAGATCCTAGCCCATAGCCCGCCACGTCTCATACCAGCACATCAGTTTCCTGCCTTCACCCACCTACCGCCATACTGAGCATGTATCATTTCAATAAACCCACCAAAACTTGTCAACAATCAGCCACATTATACATGTCCTTCCTTAACCTAGCAGTACTACTCCCCCATCATCTACTACAAATTAACCCTCTAGAACCTGTAAAAACAAATGTCTTAATACAACCGTACAATAGTCTCTGCAGACAACCAATATATTCCCGTATCCCATCCAAGACATGGGTTCACTACACGAGATCATCCTTTGTCACAAAAGAGTCTCATCATCTGTCTCCCGCTCTGAGCCTCTTAGCATTTATGTCTAGCCACTGAGACGCCTCTTCCGGCGTTACAAAGAACTGCACTGTACCCAGAGCAGTGACTCTATGTTTGGCGGGAAAAAACAAAGAGTATTGTACTCCTAGCTCCCGCATTCGTCTCTTGACTCCTGAAAACTGCATCCGTTGTTTTTGTACAGTTGGGGAATAGTCGGGGTAAATTGCAATCCTCTGTCCATCACATGTCAGATCTTTCACCTCCCGTGCCTTCCTCAAAATGATGTCCCGATCCCTATAATTCAGTATCCTGGCCAATATCGTACGAGGTTCAGATCCTGGCGGTTCCGGTTGCATCAGAACCCTATGAACCCTTTCCGCCGTAAAAACTTTCGTCAAGAAGTTATCACCAATCTTCCGTCTCAGCCATGTCTCAACAAAGGCAGTAGGGTCTCGACCCTCCGACTTCTCCGGGAAGCCCACCAGACAGAGGTTATTCCTTCTTGAACGATTTTCAAGGTCATCATTTTTTGCTATCACTTCCGCCAGTTTTTGAGCATATTTTTGTTCAGATTTTTGTAGTTTAGTGATCTGGTCTTCTGCTCTCCCGACTCTCCTCCACAGCTGACACACGCATATCTGATTTCTATAGTGCCACATTTATGTTGGCAATCTCCCCTTGCATCTTCTGTACCTGAGCTGCAACAGTATTAAGTGTCATCTTAACTGATGATTCCAGGGAGAAAATATCTCTCAGAGTAGGTTCCTCTGGTGCCTCCTGCTCCTGGTGTTTCCCCACCGTCTCCTCCACTCCTGAGGCTGCCATGTCTTGTACCTCCTCCTCCCTCTCTGAGCTGAATTCTTCCTCCTCTGTCCGGTCCCGGTCTCTCTCAGCACTCGCACTCACCTCCATAACGACATCAGTACGGGCAAACTGTTGCAGCTTCGCAGCCACCGACATCCTCCTCCTGCACGCCGCGTTCTCCCGCTCTGCCTCCATGAGTGCCGCGGCGCCATCTTGTGAATGACCGCCGCCTCCTGCTCCTGCATCTTGCTACCTGCGGCAGGGCATTACCGCTTCGAAGTTACAGGTGGTTGTATATCGTTAATGAGTATAAAAGTACCGTGCTCGGCGGGAGTTCTCCTCACTGTGCCCTCTCACATCGCCCGCTAGGCCACGCCCCCAGCATTTTCTCTTTCTATATAGAGCAAAATGTGGAGCCCACTGGGACAGGGTACTCGGTACCGGGGTACTGCTGGGGATGTCATGGAGGTCCTGGTCCGGACCGTGTCCCGGGTTCTCACAAGTAAAGAGATAATTAGAAGGGATAAAGTTTGTCGTGACGCCACCCACAGGTTGTGGTCAGCAATGAAACCACCGCTGCAGCGCTGCTCTGCCAGGAGGATGGATGGTGGGGCTGCAGCCAGATGGATGAGCCCGTCGCGAGTCGGGCTGCTCCTGACAGGATAAAAGGTATGGAATGCACAGTTCAATATACCTGAAATCAGACACGGACACTCAGGCAGAGTTCACTGGGTTTACTTGTCAGCTCTTCAGACAATTTACAGCAATTCTCAGTACAGTTCTCAACACAAGTTACAGTCAGTTCTCTTCCGTAACACTGAACCCTCTGCAGCCAGGCTGTCACTCTGAGACCCCTCACTCCTACTAAGTGTCCTTTCAGGCTGTCCTCTCCCTTGTACCTTCTCCAGGTTGTATAGAGGCAGCTCGGACCCTTGTGGGTCCTCGTGGTTCCTGCTGTGCTTCTAACCCTTTTGTTGGGAACCCCAACCTGAAGTTCAAGCTCCCCGTCGGTTTCCAGGAAGCTGGAATGGAATCTCAGTTTCCCTTAGAGCCAACACTCTGGTATATGCCTAGTCTGCAGTAACACTATCTTGCAAGGCGTTACCAGACTCCATCTAACCCGTGTGATTCCAGTCCAAACTAGGGAAAACTACTCCGCCGGTAGTTGGTGCTGTCGTGTTCCTCGGACTTAGTACTGCTGGTCCGGTCTCTTTCCTCACACTACCCTGGGATGCCGGCTATGGACGAGCTTTCTCTCCATGGTTTCTGTGACTCTGTGGATTCTGCATCTCCATCAAGCCCAACCCCACCGGGATGTGTGTCTGTCTTTCTGATGTCTGTGCAGCTCGGCTCACTCTGGCCTACTAACTCCTTCCTCCTCTTTTCCTCTATTTAAGCTTTCTGTCACCTGATCTACATTCTTCCCACCCACTTTCCTCTAAACCCACCACCCCTTGCCCGCCTAGAGTCCCGGCCTCCGGGTTGGGTGCTGCCTCTAGTGGTGTGTGTGTGTCCATGAGGGTGTTTGGTGTACAAACCGTCTATCTTCCCGCCTGGCTGCAGTTCCCTATGTGGCCACCCTGGTCGCAGGGGCGCCACAAAAACATCTGTGAATTAATGGTATCATCAATGAAATATAGCCCAAAATACCAGCACTCATACAGCCCCACATAAGGACACTGGTGTAGGGCTGTCACCCCCATGAGTGCTTTGAGCACGCTATCACTTTAAGAGACAAAGCTCCTCTGAGTGCTGGGGTTTCTGGACTAGCAGGCAGAGTTGGCGCCCAGCGCTCCAGCCCCAACTGTGCAGTTGGACTAATCTGAGCCTAGAAAAATTGCAGGAAGCAGAAAAAGAGACAGTGAAAGAGAGTAGAGCTAAGGGCATTAACAAGAGAAGGCTGCTGGCCTGAGAGAGTGCAAAAGAGAAGGTGCTGCCTGAGAAGTGTCCATTGAAGACGGTGAGTGAAAAGGCATGGTGGTGGCTGCGAGAGATACTGCGAACCAGACTGTGAGATAGCCCTGTATGCAGCCAAGTGAGCACCAGACAGGGAAGCTCCAGAGGTCAACAAATCCAAACAAGTCCTAAAGACATAATCTGGAGGACCCTAGATACCCCGGGACCGTTCAAGTCATTCCTCCACAGTGTGTGCCATATTGTGTCATGGGAAACACTCACCCCAGTTCGTCTTTCTACTTTTTTAGCGAATGGCATTGAATTTGCATGCTGATTCTCTTCAACCCTTCTCATTAGAAGAACCACTGTTCAGGTGGTAACTTCTGCATCTGGCCCCTACATCTCTGTGAGATACCTGCAGTTCCATCTTTTGTTACATTTTTGCAGTGCTTTTACACAGTAGTTTAACTGATAATGTGAACTTTTACTTCTAAGGCCCTTTTCACATCACAAATTTTTCCTGTCCGTGGGAATCCTGTTTTTTGCAGGACCCCACGGACAGGAATGGACAGCACCTGATTGGCAACTCCGGATGCCATTTCTGTGTCTGAATCCATGATTTTGGCAGATCCGGACACAGAAAGAGCTGGAAGGAGCCCAGTGGTGTCGGGGCTGTGATGTCACACAGGGGGAGGAAGGATCCTGTGTTCCTCCCCCCATGTGGCATGTTGATGCTGAAGGTTTGCTTTTACAGTGTATCTGCATACACTGTGAAAGCAAAATAAAAGAGAAAACACGTATTAAAAAAAAAAAAAAAAAAAAAGTACCTCGCCGCCGGCTGTCCAGGAGCCGAGAAGACATCCGGATGCTGTTAGGACCTAAAACATCTGTGATTGGCCAGTAGTGATCATGTGATATGTGACGTGACATACCGCCTGATCGCTACCGGACAATCACATTTTACGCCAAGGTCCTGGCAGCATACGGACATCTTCTTAGGTCCCGGACAGCCGGCAGAGAGGTAAGTATTTATTTTTTTATTTTTAATACATTGCTTACATTAATTTCACTTTAGCAGTGTATGTAGATACAGTGCGAAAGTGAAATTACACTGAGCAGAGCAGTTTTAGTGTACTGAGCATGCTCAGGACACTAAAATCGGACCGGGGAAACAATCCTGTTTTTCCCCGGATCCGAGATCCATAGGTCCCCATGTTATTTGAATCAGACAGCATCGGATGCGATGTTGTCCAATTCTGTCTGCTGTGCCCACAATCGGAGTGAAAACAGCAGACACAATCGGATCCCTACACACACGGATGGCTATTAAGCACCAATCCATGTCCATAGGGATACATGGGGGCAAATCGAATCCATGGCTATCAGTTTTACAACGGATAGCCACGGATGCACAAAAATCGTGATGTCAATGAGGCCCTAGACTTTCATTGGGGTATCCTTATTTTTGCAACATTATCTTGAATTATTTCTTTAGAAGAATTACTTTTTTGGGGTTTGAAAAATAACAAATCTTGTTTGCAATCAATGACCCACATTTGTGGGAGTATTTTGTAGTATAGCATTCCAAAGAAAATATCGATTCTGAAAGGAAACTAAAGTTTTTTCGAGAAACATCAATACGTCCAGCACAGGTAGGCAGAAATTCCAAAAGATTTTTTATTCCAACATCGGTAAAAACATGGATCAACGAAGCAGTACCAACGGAGGGTTCTCAGTGCAGTTAACATGGGTGAGAAAGGTTTGGTACAGTGTTAGGGTATGTGCACATCAGTCGTTTTGTGGGCTGCTTTTGGACGTTTTCCGTCGGCGTTTTCCGCTCAGTTTTATGTTAATTTATGTTAATCCTATCCTCCGGTTGGATTAACATGCTAGTCAATGGATTTTAGAAAACTCTGTCTTCACTAGAACGGTTTTCTTCTGGTCGTTTTCAGTCAAAACTGAGTTTTCTCAGTCAAAACTGAGTTTTTCCACCGGTTTTCCAAAAATAGAGCAAGTGACTTCTTTCCACCGTTTTTTCCAGCGGTTTCAGCTGATCAAGTGCACAAAAAACTCAGTTTTCAAAACCGCCGAGAGAACCGCCGAGAAAAACGCTGTAAAACCGGGCGGAAAACGACCAAAAAACGAGGGACACTGCTGAGCACAGAAAACTCAGTTTCTGCTAAAAAAAACCAGGTTTTTGGACGGACTGCAGAGATGCACAAACGTCAGATGTGCACATAGCCTTAGCCAGTTGAGAAAATGTTGATTGCTCTCAGTGTGAGAAACAAGATACAAATCTTGTAGTTGTGATACCTTTCAATGGCTAACAAAAATGAAATAAATGATGGTATAAGGCGAGCTTTCGAGACGACTCAAGTCTCTTCATCAGGCATGGTATGACAAGATATTGAATGAAACTCAAAATATATGCATGCACAACTAAAATGATTGGACATTTGACTAAATAAACATTACAAAGACTGGACATTTGGCAAAATAAACAAAGCAGCCTTGGAGAGGATCTTCAATCAGGCAGGCCCAGTGGTAATAAAGTCTTTAGGACACTAAATTATAAGAAAACTTGGTGAGAGACACAGAGGAGACCAGGCAAGGTTCTAAACATGTCAGGGCTTCAGCGTAAGAAGGAGAAAGACAAGGAGGCCTTATAACCCACTAGATGTGAGGATTCTGAAGTGCTTCCCGACCAACTGGAAGTGTACCCTGGACAGTACCTGGTTGTCATCAGTCAAAGGTACGAAAACCACTCCAGCGTGTGCCTATCAGTCATTACCACCCTGAGCCTGCACCGTGCAGAGACTATTCCATCACCTCAGCCTGCAAAGCCACCTCCCTGTGTGAATACATATCCCAACTACACTGCCCACCTACGGGGAGCGTTACTACCTGGCTGCCCATCCATTATCCCCGGAGATCTGCAGCAGCACCATAAGTGGCGTCACGAATTAACTTTTATTTTCTAAGCCCCTTTTTAAGCGACCACCAGGGCCACGGCCCCGGGCACAGGCTACCGTTGACATCCCTTAGAACTCAAAGCCCAAGATCCGAGTACCCCACGGTCTTGGGGTGGGTCACTCGCACCAATGTTAAAAGGAACCAACCACCAGGACTTAATCACATGTAAATCATTGCAGCAGGTGATTGACGTCTGCAGTATGATATCACTATTTAGGAGTTTTTTCCATTCCTCCCCTGTGGGTTTGTCTTTCTGCTGAACCCCCTCTCCCTCATCCAGACTCATCCAGGTGGGAAGGAAGATGGGTTCGGCTTACAGCAGAAAGACAAGCCCTCAGGGGAGGAATGGAAAAAACAAAACAAATAGTGATGTCATGCTGCACACATCAATCACCTGCTGCACTGATTTACAGGTAGTTAAATCCTGGTGGTTGGTTCCCTTTAAACAACATTCCTTATCTGTCATTTACATCTCAGCTGTTATCAGCCTGAGGTAAAAATTGCAGCATGGGTTTCATACAATAGCTGACGCTCGCAAAGGCAAGACTATAAGTGTGAGAAAAAAAATAACGTCACACGGACCATTCAGATGCCATCCAATTTTTACAGATACATTACCATTCTGTAGCATAGAACACTTTAAATAGTCCTGTAAATGATTGTAGAATAATAGCTGCTGAGAATAAAAAACACATGCCAGATGCTTGGCTAGAAGAAATCACCTGTTTCATAATCAACCTTCATCTCCGATCACTGTCGCTCCTATCGGTCTCCGGCAATTTGTGACCTGCCGGCAACTCCAGTGTTACATGGAGCACACCGAGGTCACTCTTCAATGTACGTCTAAAAGAGCCCTGTTCTGGAATGCTCTGGCTCTCATAGAGTTGCAATGACAGCTTGTGACGTAACTTCTGATTTTTGGCCAGTCAAGAAGTTGTAGTCACAAGATGTCACCAAGGGACTGGACTGTTGTCAGTGAAAGAAGATGCCGGAGGGTGAGTATAAGACTAGGGTCAGCGACCTTAAGTTGAAAGTACCACTCAAGGGCCGAAAACATTCATTACTAGAATTATTTACAGTTCTTTTAAAGGGAGCCTAACAACAGGATGTAATCAGTGTGTCAGGAATGTTGTATCAGCTATCTAATAATGTTTTAGTGATGTCTTGAAATAAGTGTATATTTATTTACTGCAAAACTAATGCCTTGGCATGCCTGAGCCAAGAATAGGCTTGGAGCGCCATCAGTAATCCCTAAATTTGGCTGTTATTACACCCACAGAGGCATATTTAACAAACCAGCTGGCACAAGGAGAGAAAGGAGAAAAGTCATCCCGCTTCTCCACCTTCCCGCATATGCTGGTATGTCAATCATGCTAGTGCAGGGATGAGTAACGACGTTTCTGGACTAGTCTTGGTATAGGTGCGCCAAAACTAAATTTTGGTTTTGCAGTTAAAAAATAAACAGTTATTTATAATAAGGACATCACTACAAACACGATTAAGTGGTTAATTTTAATTCTTAACACACTTTGATCAGAAATCAGATGTGAGTTTTCCTTCAAGGGGAATGTGTCAGGTCAAAAATCCATATATACTGTAACTGCTATAATTTTCTAATTCCTTTCTCTAAGCTCTCTCTATTGATGTATTTCTTTTATTTATATTTCCCTCCTATCCTGTGTAAACTTCAAATAATGAGATTCATTTCATTTGTCACTCACAGTGAGTTCTCTGTTGTCCACTCCCCATAACTGCTATAATTTTCTAATTCCTTTCTCTAAGCTCTCTCTATTGATGTATTTCTTTTATTTATATTTCCCTCCTATCCTGTGTAAACTTCAAATAATGAGATTCATTTCATTTGTCACTCACAGTGAGTTCTCTGTTGTCCACTCCCCATAACTGCTATAATTTTCTAATTCCTTTCTCTAAGCTCTCTCTATTGATGTATTTCTTTTATTTATATTTCCCTCCTATCCTGTGTAAACTTCAAATAATGAGATTCATTTCATTTGTCACTCACAGTGAGTTCTCTGTTGTCCACTCCCCATAGCATGAATGTTCATGCCACATATTTACATCACTGCTCAGGAGATCAGTGGGGGGAAGCTGTATCCTCTTCTCTGTGTTTGCAGCCAAGCAAGAGGTCAAATAAAATATAGAATCTGTCACAGCACAGCAGGATATCCGCTTAGAGAAGAAGTTCCCAAACTCCAGTCCTCACGGCCTCCAACAGATCATGTTTTCAGGATTTCCTTAGTATTGCACAGGTGATGGTATCATGATCAAGGAATTACCTGTGCAATACTAAAGATATCCAAAAACATGACCTGTTGGGGCCGTGAGGACTGGAGTTTGGGAACTACTGGCTTAGAGAAACAAATGGAATAGACACCTTATCTAGATCAGGTAAGGCAGACGTGCAATAGCTCTCTCCCTCCGTGTCCTCAACAGAACAGAAGCTCCAAATGGAAACTGAAACTTAACACTGCACTGAGAGGAAAGGGAGGATGGAGGAGAGAACTGCTTGAGAAGGATTGTATAATAAATAAACAGTTTAACACAGCTGGACTAATCGCCTGTGCTTTTAAAGGGATCCTGCAAATGGAGTCCGTGGAGCCTCGATTAAGAGTCTCAAACACGGGGCTAGTCCCGTGTTTAAGACTCCATTTGCATATTCAAATTTCCAGGGGGCAATGCATCATGGATTTCACTGTTTGAGCGCTTTAGCCGGCTGCCTGCAGTGTTTTCCTTGACTGGTCTCCCTGAGATCAGTGAGTGCTTTGTGATGTTTAAAGGGATCCTGTCACCTCCAAAACGCCTCATAAGCTAGCAAAACATGTCCCTGCAGCATCCTATCACTAATCTCACACTTCTTTTGTCTCCTAAAAGCATCCTGTGAAAGTGCATAAAAACATTTTAATACTCATTAGGGATTATAATTAGCAGGGGCTATATTCTTTAGTCACCAGGGTATGTTGTTCTGCAGCCTCGAGGATCCACCCTCTCTCTGTCTGTGCTGCTGTGATGTGGAGCTGAAGGCAGGACTAATGATTTGCATTCTGTGAGTGATAGAGAGGGGGAGGGTAAAGCATGCACAAGCACAGCACACAGACAGAGAGAGGGTGGATCCTGGAGCCTGCAAAACAGCCTGCCCTGGTGACTAAAGAATATAGCCCCTGCTAATTATAATCACTAATGAGTAAGTATTAAAACGTTTTTATGCACTTTCACAGGATGCTTTTAGGAGACAATAGGAGTGTGAGATTAGTGATGGGATGCTGCAGGGACATGTTTTGCTAGCTTAGGAGGCGTTCTGGAGGTGACAGGATCCCTTTAATGGAGAGGGCTATTGGAGGAGCTCCCTGCAGAGTCTGAAAATTCTTAAAATAATGAAACTACAGAGGGTAGATTAATGATTTTACATGTTTTTAAAAGGTCTGCCCAGGCCCTATTCAAGGGCAATATTAGTATGATACTGAAAAATAACCTGACAGTGTCCCTTTAAAGGGATTGTCCACTAGTTGATAAAAAAGTCCACAAGTGTTATAAAATAAAAAAAAGAATAAAACACTCCTCATCCCCCCAATCTTTCACTGATCCAGTGTAGATGTTTCGGCAGATCTTCTATTGTCTGTGTTTACAAGCTGCTAATGTGCCATACCTGCCCATGACAGTCAATCAATGACTTCAGAGATTATATGTTGTATATATTGATGTTATTGAGCTCAACCTGAACTTGGTTGACAAAGTTGAACAAAAGACATCCATCTAAGCCCAACTTAACTCTTGGTTCAGAGAAAGACAAAGAAAAACTATAAGGGTATGTGCACATCAGTCGTTTTGTGGGCTGCTTTTGGACGTTTTCCGTCGGCGTTTTCCGCTCCGTTTTATGTTAATTTATGTTAATCCTACCCTCCGGTTGGATTAACATGCTAGTCAATGGAGTTTAGAAAACGCTGTGTACATTACAACGTTTTTCTTCTGGTCGTTTTCAGTGAAATCTGGGTTTTTCCTCCGGTTTCCAAATATAGAGCAAGTGACTTCTTTCCTCTGTTTTTCCACCGGTTTCAGCTGAACAAGTGCACTAAAAACTCAGTTTTAAAACCGCTCAGAAAAACCGCCGACAAAACGCTGTAAAACCGGGCGGAAAACGAGCAAAAAACGAGCAAAAAACAAGCAAAAAACTAGGACACTGCTGAGCACAGAAAACTCAGTTTCTGCCAGTGTCCACCGGTTCCCGGTCGGTCTGCAGAAATGCAGAACCGACTGATGTGCACATAGCCTAAGATGAACAGCAGATGCCTAATATAGGGAGGAAACCTTTATTCTAAAGTGCTAGTAGCTAGTACATAGAACCTGTGATAGTAGCTAGTACATAGAACCTGTGATAGTACCTAGTACATAGAACCTGTGATTGTAGCTAGTACATAGAACCTATGATAGTTGACCTTCTGGGTCAACCATGGAAGTGGTCCAAGGATGCAGGTGAAAATCACTCACTTGGTACTGATATTCATCCCCTGCCCTTGGCGGTTTCTCAGGAAGCAACTTATCCCTTTGGTACAGGTTTCGTGAGCTTCAGCAGAGACTGGGTAAACTAGTTGACACGGTGCTAGCAGTAAAGGAACATCTAAGAGATGGTCCTAACTGTTCCTAAGGAGGGGCTCCCTACAGGAAGAGTTGATCCTCTAGAGACTAAATAATTTTACAACGAATACTGTGATACTGAGCGGAGTGGGTGAAGGCCTAGAGGTACTAAGACGGCAGGAACAGTCTGCGCCAAAACATGTCAGTTGTGAATACCCCAAATAACGATTAAGCTTGGTGCCCATGTTTCACAAGACTGTTTAAAGTGAACCTGTCATCATTTTCGGCAGCACCTACTGTATGCAGCATTTTAAGTAGGTGGCTATGCTGCCCTGAATCCCCCTGTACACTAAATAAATCGTTTTAAAAACTTACCGCCGTATATGATAATTACCTGTCTCTGGTCCAATAGGTTTGATTGTAGCTTGGTCCGTCCCGTCACTCCTCGTTGTCTGTCCTGCCTCTCCACGCCATCCAACAGCCTTTTCTATTGATCGTTACACGAATCGCGTGTATTCGCCGGATCGTGCAGCTGGACTGTGCACTTGTGCAGAGACCTTAGCTGTTCGCACATGCGCAGAACAGTTTTAGGTTTTACAGGGCATAGCATAGTGCGCAGGCACAATTCGCAGACGTAATTGCGGTCATCACTCAAAAGAAGAAGCTATCAGATGGTGAAGAGACACATGACGGATGGCAAGGCGAGGTGGGACGGACTGAGCTGCAATCAAACCCATCGGAAACAGGTAATTATAACACAGGGAGGCAAGTTCTTAAAACTTATTTATTTGGTTGCAGGGAGTCAGGACATACAGTAATAGCTATCTTATTAAAAAGCAACATAGGTTCTGCTGAAGGTGACAATTTTAGTTTCAAACACCCAAATCTGGTGACCGGTTCACTTTAAAGGGAACCTGTCACCTGGATCTAAGCCCCTACACTATCACTACCTGTCCCTGCATCTTCCTGGCTGCTCCCTATCTATCCCTCTCTGAGCTAATCCGCCCTATAAAACAGCAGAAAAACAACTTATAGCTTACAGAAGTCCCTGAGGCTGGGGACTGAGAAGGCGGCCTCAGGCTCCATTCTGCCCTTCTCGATGCAGCAGCACACTCCCCGCTGGGTGGCGTTATTCTTTCTTCATCGACGCCTCCTCCATTTGGAATCTCCTGCCTGCTTTACACCTATCATGTTGTGGTGATGCGACCTCGATGTGTCCCCTGACCGGGACACAGCATATTGGAGATTGTATCTTCTGCTCGGTAGCAGCACACACACAGTAAGCTGCTACTGGAGCTGAGTACTGATTGAAAGCACTGACACCCAGGTGTGCGGGTGAATAGGAGATGATATGAGCTGCCCTGGGCTGTGGGGAGGGTGTGGACTGGGTCAGGACAGCAGCAGGAGCTGCTGTGTAGAGAGCTGTGTGAAGATTTAACACAGCCTGTGAGCTCTCTCAGAGTGGACGTTCATGAGGCTAATGAGCGGATGGTGAGGAGAGAAAGGTTGTGTGCTGACCTAACACAGCCTACCCGGGGGAAGGTACAGAGCTTCTATATCAGCTGTTGGGATTGCATGAGGTTGTACTCGGCTACACCCCGGAACCTGGAGGTCTGTGAATACCTGAACTTGCCATTAAACTCTGTGCTGTGTGAGCAAATACCTGAGTCACTTGCCTTCTGTCATGCCGATCCTAACGCTACCTTACAGTGTAAAGCGGGTGGGAGATTCCAAATGGAGGGTGGCGATGAGGAAAGAATAACGCCACCCAGCGGGGCGTGAGCAGCTGCATCGAGGAGGGGCAGAATGAGGGACTTCTGTAAGTTATAAGTTATTTTTCTGCTGGTTTATAGGGCAGATTTAGCTCAGAGAGGGATAGATAGGGAGAAGCTAAGAAGGTGCAGGGACAGGTAGTGATAGTGTAGGGGCTTAGATCCAGGTGACAGGTTCCTTTAAGTAAATCTTCATTGAAAAGCTTAATTGACTCTGTGTCTACTTTGGCCCTCACTGATGGTAATTCTGAACTCGTTCACCAAGGGGCCGGTCAGGTCACGTGCTGCAAAACTTGGGCTACTCCTCAGCTGAGGCCCTTCCTTGCCACACGCCAGCCAGGCCTCCAACACTGTAAAGAATCCTTGTCTATAAAATGGAGAAACCTTCTTCTCTTCTTCACACAATGGATGCTACCTCATCATGGTCGCAGTCTTATGTATATACATTGCAAGCATTTCTGGGAGATGGGTGAGACAGCTGATATAGCCATCTTTCTAAAAGAAGAGATGTAGGTGGTAATATTAATGATGGGAAATGACAGTACCGGGATGTGCTATAAATGTGAGAAGATCTGACTGTATCAGTGTCAGAATAGTCTTCAGAATATGTTTCCACACAAATGGAAATCACTGAGTGTGTGCAGTAATCTAGGTGGGAGCTCAGCGGCTGGAATGGCGTGCCGGGGTCCAATAATAACTAATCTACTGGGTATAGTGGTTGCAATGTACATGAAGTACTTTTATTTCAGAGTTGATAATTAATTGGGGATTTAAGTGTTATAATTAATTGGATGTGCTGGGTTTTTTTTTTTTTTTTTTGCTTTTAATGAATTATGGTGGAATGTTCTATGCATGTTTAATTGACTTGGGTGTAATGATGGCTTTACTGACTAATATATGAGATTCTGTAGTCCTTGGGAATGCTGATAATGGTCTAGCAGTCTTCCTATTGCCCTTGGTTTTTGCTATTAGTGAACGGACAACGGATTGTTATATTTGCTATGAATTTTATAAACTAGAAGAAAATAATTGCCTTAATTTCATTATTTTGATACAGACTTTAAAGGGAACCAACCAGCATGTTTTGCTCTATAAAGTAGAGACAATGCCATAATTGTGCCATGATGCTTATTTGGGCCAGGGACACACTGAATGAGATGCATACGAGATACTCACATGAGCCTCGCATGACTCACCCAGCACGGCCGCCACCTCTCTGGACAGGAATGCATCAGCTCCATAGAAATATATGCAGCTGACATGATCCTGTCCAGAGAGCCGGCGGCCATTCTGGGTAAGTCATGTGAGGCTCATGTGAGTATCTCGTATGTATCTCATTCAGTGTGTCTCTGGACTTAAAATGATACCTTCTGAGAAGAAATCTGAGGCTTGATTGCAGAACAACCCTTGTTCAAACCTTCAGAAATGTCATTGGTGCAGTGTCTTGAGCATTGGGGTGGTAATATGTGGGTCGGGTCCTCTGTAGTTATTCCTCCCTCAGCCTTGCCTCATTTTCTTTATATAAAAGATGTGCCACCACCGCCATTACCACTGTTGGTGGTGGGTGCGCATTCCTATTGTGATGTCTTCAATAAAATAGCGCATGTGACTCACCGTGGGCCGGGTTCTCAGGTCTCAAGCGCTGGCTGTGGTCACGTTCTGTGCCTGAGGCTGTAGAGACCCGGTGGTCAATAAAAGGGTTAAGGTATAATGATAGTTTCTGTTTCGTGACGCCACCTGTAGGTGTCCGGTGATGGCACCAGCACTGCTTGGACCTCCGGGGGATGGGCTGCAGCAAGATGGATCCGCTCCCTACAGGACGAGCGGGAGTCCCCGGGGTCAGGAGCTGCGATGGTGTAATAGGGCAGCTCAGTTAATGCTGTAGACGAAGCAGTTAGGACAGTCCTGAAATAAAGCTCGGACACGTTGCTCCTCTGAACGAGTGTTTACTGGGTTCTTTCACGGTTAACAGGCAATACAGTTTTCACTGCTAGGTAACGGACCGGTGGTTCCGGCGATGAATAATCTCCTTTCCAAGGCTCCACTTCTGTATACTGACTGTCCCTCTCTCGTCACTGCTCTTAATGTACCAGGTTAGGATACTGAGGATCTTCTATTGGCAACCGAGCCGTTGGCCTAGCGACTCCTGATAGGTTCCTGAACCCCAATGGTGGGTACCCCTCCTGGCACGGCTGCGGTGATGGTAGTTTGTGTCTTGCGCTCCTATGAAGCTCTCAATCACTCCGGTTCTGTGGCACAGCGATAGAACATCTGCACCACCTCGGAGCCGGTACTCTGGGTTTGGACTGGGCTCGGGTGGTCTTTCGCCCGTTACTGGTTCTCTTGGCCCCCTTCACTTCTGGGTCACCGACTCTAGGTGCCCTCCCTGTTAGCTGTTCTGTCACGACTCGGTTCTTGTTCCTGTCTGTCCAATTTTCTAACTCTGTTCTCTCTTCCCCCACTGCTATACATCTCACTCTCCTCCCACCAGGACCGGTTGCCCAGGAAACGGGTATCTAATTGGTCCTCTGCCTCTAGATGTTGCATGTGGTACATGGAGCCTTGGGATTGACCTATTCATCACCGAAATGGAGAATACAGCACCTTCAGTCAGGGGTGCAGTACCCTCCTGTGACGCACTCGTGGCGGGGCACCACACATGCGCAGATGGAAATAAAATTTAATCTGCACATGAGCCATCGCTCATATTTGTCTTCACAGTGTATTTAATAAAATTGAACTGGAGATATCGGTAAGTGCACGTGCTGATTCCGGCGCCATTTTATTGAAGATGTTACAATAACAATGCGCATGCACCACCACATTTAAATAATGGCTGCAGCACAACATTTAAATACAGAAATATAGGCAAGGTACAAGGTGGGATGACAGAATAGGACCCATCCCACCCTGATGCTCAACCCAGTGCACCAATGATGTCATTTTTGAAGGTTTGAACAAGGATTATTCTGTATTCAAGTCTCGGATTTCTTACCTAAAGTTACCATCACACGCCGTAATCTTGGCTGACGATGTGTGGTGATCTAACGTGCACGCTCACGTTTTTCATGCCCACCTCAGATCGCCGATGGCTGCATCACACGCTGCAATTTCGCCCTGAAGCTAAGGCGATGTGTCGCTCAGGAAATTGCCTCCCCTACAGCGGAACCAATCTTGCCTCATTCCATCGCCGCTTCACATGCCACAATCTCAAAGGCAATGTGGGCGTACCATGTTCAGCGTGGCGAGGACATAGGCGTACCACAGTGGTTTACACCGCGCCCCATACACACTTATTGGACAACGCGACAGCGTTACGATTGGTCAGCCTGCTCTGGAAGGCTGGCTAATACATGACGCCATTGTCTATCGGAGTTTGCACTGACTTTGCGGTTGTGGAGCTGAAGATGTGTGTGGTGCTGAACGGACAGCTCTTCAAATATGGCGCCCTGTCAACTGACAGCCAATGGGAGCACTGTAGCCAACACGAATCATCGCAGACGGGGCGTGGACTACAGAACGCTTGAGGCACGCCTACGGGAAATCACAGGCAACGCTCTTTCCATCACTATCGCCCTGTCACACGCCACAACATGGAAATATCGCCTTAAGGATTGCGGCTGATTACTGAGCACTGTTCAGGAATCAGGCGACGGCCGAGGGGCGATTTATCGCCACAAAATTGCCCAATCACACACCGCAGCCGTGGGGCAATTTCACGGCGATTGCTTCGGGGCGACATATCGCCTTTATGATTTCCAGGCGATATTGCGGTGTGTGACGGTACCTTAAAGGCATAATTTTAATCAACATCCTAGCGTCATTACGGCACTGCCTCTAGTCTATAGGGCATAAACCTGCTAGTTGGTTCTCATTATGTGCACGTTTAGGATTTGGTGCAGAAATTTTGCATCTCTTGGCAGGAAAAACACAGGGCAAAAACATATGTATTTTTCATGTATTTTTTTGTGCAGATTTTTCCCATTTGTTAGAATTAGGTGAAATCTGGAACAAAAATGCTGAAAGACATAACAGGGTGCAAATTTATTTTTGCACCAAATCTGCAAGGAAAAAATACCGTACTCAAGATTCTCATATACCGTATATACTCGTGTATAAGCCGAGTTTTTCAGCCCAAAAATTGGGCTGAAAAGTCCCCCCCTCGGCTTATACACGGGTCATACGGTATGCTGTGTGGGGGGGGGCTGTGACCGGGGGCTGGAGGAGGCAGGAGGGGGCCGCGGTGACCGCATGCGGTCACGTGGGGCCGCCTCATTAGTGCAATGAATATGCACGGCATCCCCCCGTCCATCAGCGGCGGGGGGATGCCGTGCATATTGCACTGCACAGCCCCCCTCCTTAATATGGCTCCCCCGGTAGTAATAAACAGCCCCCCCTCCTTATCACGTCCCCCCCAGGCTGCGGCAGCTGTTAAAATAACAAACACTGTATACATCACCTTCCGACGCAGCTCTCCGCTCCTCCGGTCCTCTGACCTCCGCTCGCCGGCTTCTTCTTCCTTGATGTGCCGGTGTCATGTGACCGGGCGCAGGAGATGACGTCATTTCCTGCGCGCGGTCACAGAAGTCGGCACATCAAGGAAGAAGAAGCCGGCGAGCGGAGGGCACAGGACCGGAGGAGCGGAGAGCTGCGTCGGAAGGTGATGTATACAGTGTTTGTTATTTTAACAGCTGCCGCAGCCTGGGGGGGACGTGATAAGGAGGGGGGGCTGTTTATTACTACCGGGGCTGCTGGATACTACACTGGGGCTGCAATACCACTGGGGCTGCTGTATATAGGGGCTGCAGTACCACTGGGGCTGCAATACCACTGGGGCTGCTGTATACAGGGGCTGTATACTACCACTGGGGCTGCAATACCACTGGGGCTGCTGTATATAGGGGCTGCAGTACCACTGGGGCTGCAATACCACTGGGGCTGCTGTATACAGGGGCTGTATACTACCACTGGGGCTGCAATACCACTGGGGCTGCTGTATATAGGGGCTGCAGTACCACTGGGGCTGCAATACCACTGGGGCTGCTGTATACAGGGGCTGTATACTACCACTGGGGCTGCAATACCACTGGGGCTGCTGTATATAGGGGCTGCAGTACCACTGGGGCTGCAATACCACTGGGGCTGCTGTATACAGGGGCTGTATACTACCACTGGGGCTGCAATACCACTGGGGCTGCTGTATATAGGGGCTGTATACTACCACTGGGGCTGCAATACCACTGGGACTGCTGTATATAGGGGCTGCAGTACCACTGGGGCTGCAATACCACTGGGGCTGCTGTATACAGGGGCTGTATACTACCACTGGGGCTGCTGTATATAGGGGCTGCAATACCACTGGGGCTGCAATACCACTGGGGCTGCTGTATATAGGGGCTGCTGTATACACCACTGGGGCTGCAATACCACTGGGGCTGCTGTATACAGGGGCTGCAATACCACTGGGGCTGCAATACCACTGGGGCTGCTGTATATAGGGGCTGCTGTATACACCACTGGGGCTGCAATACCACTGGGGCTGCTGTATATAGGGGCTGCAATACCACTGGGGCTGCTGTATATAGGGGCTGCAATACCACTGGGGCTGCAATACCACTGGGGCTGCTGTATACACCACTGGGGCTGCAATACCACTGGGGCTGCTGTATACAGGGGCTGCAATACCACTGGGGCTGCAATACCACTGGGGCTGCTGTATATAGGGGCTGCTGTATACACCACTGGGGCTGCAATACCACTGGGGCTGCTGTATATAGGGGCTGCAATACCACTGGGGCTGCAATACCACTGGGGCTGCTGTATATAGGGGCTGCAATACCACTGGGGCTGCAATACCACTGGGGCTGCTGTATATACGGGCTGCTGTATACACCACTAGGGCTGCAATACCACTGGGGCTGCTGTATATAGGGGCTGCAATACCACTGGGGCCGCTGTATATACCACTGGGGGCTGCTGTATATTATACTGCTGGGGCCTGTATACCACTGCTGGGGGCTGTATACCTGTGCTGGGGTCCACCCTCGGCTTATACGCGAGTCAATAGATTTTCCCAGGTTTTGGGGGCAAAAGTAGGGGGGTCGGCTTATACACGGGTCGGCTTATACACGAGTATATACGGTACTTTGCTGGCATGAGGATATCCAGTGGCGTAACTTGAAGCTCATGGGCCCCAATATAAAAGCTCCAACAGGGCCCCCAATTACTGAAAATCTTTAATAGCAACAGTCTTTATCTATAGGCCAAAGGGGCCCCCTAAGCTCCAGGGCCCGGGTGCGATTACAACCATTGCTCCTATTGTAGTTACGCCCCTGAAGATATCCTTAAGATTTTGTGACATATCTGAACTCAAAAACATATAAAAAAACATGATATAAAATGCAACATGTGCACACAGCCAAAGGACAGAGACACATGGTGCGAGATGCATGTGAGATACTTGCACGAGTCTCTCATGCCTCACCATGCACGGCCTCCTGCTCTCTGCACAGAAGCATGTCAGCTCCACACTCCTGTCCAGAGAACTGGAAGCCATGCCAGGTGAGGCATGAGAGACTCGTGCGAGTAGTTCACATGCATCTCGCACTGTGTATCTCCGGCTTTAGTGTTACAATTTCACTATTCATGTGTCTCACAAATAATGTGTGAACTTTATTCTGTGGGTCAGCATGATTACGGCAATATCAATTTAATAAAGTTTTATTTAAAATGTACTATTTTTAAACAATAAACCCAGTTTTACAAAATCGTTTATTTTTTGTCACCATATTCTAAGTTTGCTGTCACACCTGGTGACGGCACCGGAGATGTCGGCGGTGACTGGCGGCAGCGTGCACGTTTTTGGCGCCCCGCCAGCGTCGCCGCCCCCCATTTAAACGGGGAGACATCTCCGGCGATGCCCCGGCGAGCTGACAGGCAGCATCGCCGCAGGGGTGTCTCAAAACCCCTATGGCTCCCATCGCCTGTTTACATGGGGCGATGTGGACACATCGCCCCAGATTGGCCGCCTGGTTTCACATCACTGATGTGAAACCAGGCGAGCCCTCAGAGGCGCCGACATCGCCCCTTTACATTAGGCTACGTCGCCTAATACATCTTCCAGTCCATGCGGTTATAGCAGTACCAAAAATCTAGTTTTTTTTTTTATTTTGGTGGTGAAAAAAAAAAATCAGGAATTTGTAAGAAAAACAAATTAATAGCATTCGGTTACTGTCACCGTCTTCTGAATCATCCATTTGTTTACTGCAGAATTCTGGTGTTAAACACAATTGAAAGCTGTGCAAAAATGTGACATTTGAAATTTTTGAGACCAGTCTTGTCTAATTTTGCCAAAGAGGATGAGGATTGGACGGGGCATCGTGAATCCTGCCCGGCAGATTCAATAAAATTGATGCCACTTTAGTTGTGTAATGTATGCTAGAGATGTACTTCAACTTCTTATTGACTTAGGCAACTTACGGAGCTTTCATGAAGACTGGCGACCAGAACGCTCTTCTTATAAATTGGTCCATATCTTTTTCATCAGTTCCCTATTTTTCTAAACTTCTGAATATTTAAGAAGGGGACAAATGGAAAGTAGGGCTGTGGAGTCGAAGTCG
Source organism: Allobates femoralis (assembly GCA_033576535.1). NCBI lineage: Eukaryota > Metazoa > Chordata > Amphibia > Anura > Aromobatidae > Allobates > Allobates femoralis. The sequence continues at coordinate 536,399,002 of JARQOC010000005.1, forward strand.
TAGAATCGAAGTCAGAAAAAAATGGACCGACTACAATTCCTAAAAGATATGATTGGGTCCAGTAGTTCAATGGAATATATGCTGAATATATGCTAAATATTATTATTATTGTTATTAATTATTATGTTCTTTCTAAATATCTTGATTATTTTATCATAACAATGATTAAAAAGTGATGTTCACATTGTGCTACAATAAATTTATCACTTAAATGTGAGTCATGTATGAAGGAGTGGGAGTAGGAATCAGAGTCAGGGAAATTGAGGAGTCAGAGTTGGTGGTTTGGCTTACTGACTCCATAGCCCTGGCAGCTGCACCCGGGGCCCAGACAGGAAAGGGGACCCATGCCGGAGAGTTGATCATGAGGGCCAGCTGGCCTGTTGTTCCATGGTCAGATTGCCAGAGATCACACTGAGAGAACTAAGGGCCCGCACCATGCTGTGATCATCTTTATACATAGGACTAAGGGTCCCGTCACACTTGGCGACGCTCCAGCAATCCCGACCACGATACGACCTGGTAAGGATCGCTTGAACGTCGCTACGTGGTCGCTGGTGAGATGTCAAACAGTCAGATCTACTCAACGACGCAGCAATGATACGGCGACCCGTATAACGACCTCGGCGGTCGTTGGGACCCTGTCACACAGCAGCTAGTCTGACAACTCAGACCGACGTGGCTGAGTTCTCGTTGTTAAGGCATCAAACACACCGATGCATTCTGCCCAGCGGGAACCCAACGATCAAAAAATGGTCCAGGCCATTCCGACACAATCGGCGATCTCATAGCAGGAGCCCGGTCGCTGCTACGTGTGCAAACATAGTGAGATCGCTGTTGTGTCACAAAACCTGTGACATAACAGCGATCTCGCTAGTGATCTCGCTATGTGTGACGGGGACTTAAGTGTGAGTGATGTGAGGAAGTGTTTGGTGTTTTTGGATCGCAGGATGAGTGGACATTCGTACATGAGGGCTGCATGTCGAAGAGTTGCACAGGGAAGAAGTTGCTTATTCGGGGGCTAAATAGGGAATGGGGTGATTTTGCGTATGTGAGGCTGAATGGGGAAAGGAGTGATCTTGTATGTGTGGGGCTTTGCAGGACTTCAGACATAAACCCTGAAGAAGCCAATGACAATAGGCTAAAACTCAATGTGAACCCGACCTAATACTAATATATTAGAAGGTGCCACAAAATCATGACACCAACACATTTGATAAATTCAAGTGGAAAACCCTTTTACAGAAAACTCATTACCAGCAATTGTATTGACCTGGCACTTTGTCTGCTTTTACATTTTCACATTTCTCTGCTTAATTCATTCTTGAACTGTAGTTCTTGGACCTGAAACTACTTCAATCTTTTTTTCTCACAATTGTCAGTCTTTGATAAAAGCTCTTTATGTAGGAAATACCGTACACTTCATCCTTGCTCTCTGCAGTTGTTCTCTTTTGCAGTTTCCATTCTGACTTCTCTTCGTTTACATCTTTCGCTGTTTCCAAGATAGACCTTAAACCATTGAAACGAAACGCCCTACATTATTTCTGAATTCTTATTATGCTGCCATTTGCATTGCAGGCTATTTGTAAGTTTACTTACAGTTAGTGAATGACTAGTTGACTTCACAGTTCTAAAAAGAATGGTTCCAAAGAGTTGAAATACTACAGTTCTAGTTCCCTCATTAAATTAGTGAGGAAGTGGACAAACTGTAATACCATGCAATAAAGGTAGCAATCCTAAAAGTCATAATTGCCTTTTTATATGACTTAGGATTTGTGCCAGATCAGAACCACAAACTGTAGAAGCTGCGTTTCGACGTGATTGCCCCTCATCAGTGCAGTTTGGGGTTCTGATCTGGCACAAATCCTAAGTCATATTAAAAGGCTTGTTAAAGAGTCAGTTATGACTTTTAGGATTGCTACCTTTATTAGGTGGCATTAGAGTTTGTCTCATTGAAGTGACAATTTGCATATGCAATTCCCAGAGGAGCATTGCGGCTTTAAGGGTGTGTGCCCACATAGTGGTTTAGTGTCGGTTTAGCAGCGAAAACCGCCGGCGGTTTAGCATAGGTTTTATTTAAATCTATGTAAATCCTTAGCAGCTTTAGGACTTACAAGCAACCCTATGTAATTTAGAAAACGCTGTGCACACATAGTGGGTTTATGTGAGCGGATCTGCCAGAGGTTGAGCGGTTTCCTAGCGGTTTAGCAGCATACAACATGTCAATTCTTCTCAGCGTTTTTTGAGCGTTTCCATGGACAAAATCCTCCATAGAAAACCGCCGGAAAACCGCTGGAAAAACCGACTGTAAAACGCTGTGCACACGCTGAAAAAACCGCTGGGAAACCGCTGGAAAACCGCTGGTGACTTCTGAGCTCAGGAGTCTAGGCTCCTTGAATTTTCCAGCGGTTTACTGACGATTTGAATGTCACTAAACCACTATGTGGGCACACACCCATAGTCTCCTCACTGTCAGCTGGCAGAATACTCTCCATAAGGAGAATAGCTGTCCCCCCAGACCTTATAAAATTAAGGATTTTTCTGGAAACAGATTTTTTTTCTCTTAACATATAAGAGTACATTGACTTATTAAACTAATGTAGAGTGCATTGAACAATGCAACTTTCTTACCATAGGTTGAAATAAAAATCCCAATCCCTAAAGGTACCGTCACACGGGGAGATATCGCCGGCGATGTTGCCGGCAACCGAGGGGCGTGGCCAGGTTGCGGCGACATCGCCGGCGAATTGCCGCGTGTGACAGGGCGATAATCAGGCGATGAATCGCCTGAGTCACATCGCCAGGTTTCCCAACAATGTTGGGAAACCTGGCGATGTTGCTCAGGCGATTCTGCCTGATCGCCCTGTGTAACGCGGCAACCCGCAATGTTACGGGCGATTCCGCCTATCTACAACATTGCGGGTTATCGCTTGCTGGGTTGCTGGGCGACCCAGCGAGCGATAGCCGCGGCAACTAGCCGGCGACATCGCCGGTAAGTTGCTCAGTGTGACAGCTCACCGGTGATGTTGTCAGGGATGCGCGCTCCCGCGATCCCCGGCAAGATCGCCGGCGATATGTCCCTGTGTGACGGTACCTTAATTAAGTAGCTGTGGATTTAGGATTAAAGGCTGTACAAACATTTTTGCCTTGATTCATGAAGGTGATGGTCAGACCAATTTTGATGAGGGGGATTTTTGCGAATGAGACACTTAACAAATGCCATGTGCATCGCTATAAATAATTGTGGCATAAGAAACAGAACGGCTCGTCATTAATTGGACGAGATGTGGCATCACGCCACCGTCCCGTTCAATTTGGGGAAGCTGATGGAAACTCGTGTGAAAACGCCTAAAGTTTCTACATTTTTGTGCAACTCTGCATTGTGCAAAAATATGACTTTTCAAAGCAATTTACGTATATTTTTATGACCATTTTGAATCTGGGTAAAAGAGTTTTATATAACTTGCATATTTTGCTTCCCTCTCCATCCTTGCTAAATGGCAAAACTCTTCTTAATGTGACAGAAATGCTCTGCTTCAGGATTAATGGTGTCCTCAATACAACCAGATACTTATCTATCATGCAATACCATCAGGCGTCAACCTCAGATGAA